>BMAW01004055.1:326999-347053 GCA_019974015.1 Nephila pilipes
TGTGTGCGTGCGTGCGTGCGTGCGTGCGTGCGTGCGTGCGTGCGTATGTCAAAAAATTAAAAAAAAAATACTGCCAATTTGAAATATTTACTAAAATGTCGCAGATAAAGTATTTACAAACAATCTTAGATATCGTTTAATATTTGCATCTCATTTGTTGCCTAATCAGAACTAATGGAAATTACAAGCGATGTTCCAATTTTTAACACAATTTGAATTATTTAGTTTTATAGTTATTTCCTTCTTTCAATAAATTTTCCAAAAAATTACAATGTAGTTTTAACTATATTTAGTTTCAAAAACATTTAAATTTTTAAAGAACTTTAACATTTTAACTGTCGATTTTAAAAACTTTTAATTAGAATGAAATATTAAAGTAAGTGTATTTCAATTCAAAGTTTAAGTGCTTCCATTTTAGAAATCCATACATAAAATATTGTGCAATAAATTACAAGTATTAGTAGTAACAGATGAGATATTACCTTTTAGTAAAAAAACTAGCTCCCCTCCGGCCCCTTTTTAATCCCAAACATTCATTATTTGATATTTTTCGCTTAATAATATTGTTGATTTTTCAAAGATAAACTTTCTAATTATTTTTAATTTATTCCGTTTAACTACTACATTACATTTTTATTCAATAGGCTGATACTTTCATTTATAAATCTTATATTTCTATGCATTACTTACACAATTATGTTATTTAGATCAACATTTGATTAATATTCTTGTCTATATATCTTAACACTTCAATCATTCAAATTCTGAATCAACTACTAAAGTTTTTCATGATACTACCTTCTAGAAGGAAGTATCATGAAATACTATGGAGATTCTGCAGGGAAGATACTTCTGAAAGGAAGTATCTTCCCTGCAGAATAACTATTATGACGAAAAAGATAATTGCACAATGAAGATGAGAATAGCAAGAAAATAAAATAGAATGGATAGATGTCACATCGAAGACAGGCTTGGCGAAGAATTTGGTCGCCATATGATTCCCAGTGCTTAATTTATCACTGATTCCCAGTGCTTAATTTATCACTAATACCTACTTCACATTTAGTTTCATTATATGAAATTATGTCTAATTTATGCTCATTCTCAACTAATATGTTGGCCTCAGGTTGCTTAGTTGACATGAGAACTATAGATTTAATCTTTTACGGCCCATAAAAAACATGAGTCATATCCGGTTGAGAAACAAATAAAGAGGAAATTACTTTTTGAACAAGCTACATCTAATGTTAAATTTTTTTAATATTCATTTCTATGCATTTCAGAAACAGGTTTTGCAAGACCTAGTCGAGCAAAATGTCATTTTCTTTAGGAAATAAACTAATCTACAAATCTGAAAAAGTTATAAACTAAATACATTTATCTATAAAGAATATATAAAGTATGGGATGTTTTACTGAAAATCCATGAAATATATAAACAATTCAAATAATAGAAATCATGAAATTTAGAATTGAAATTAGGAAATATAGATATTATAGAAATAGATTGATAAGAGCCATTCAAAGTTTATAAGGCTAAATATTTGAATTATTTTCCTTTTAATCTAAAATTATAATTTATTTGAAGAAAATTAAATATGTATGGGGGGGATAAATTAAGCAGTTTGTTTAATAAGCAGTTACTCGAAATGCTTCGAAAGCAGTGTTATACAAATGGATGAGGAAAGATTTCCGATATCACAAAATCAGCATTCAAGGTAACATTTTTAATAAAAATACTTTTAAGAAAATACTGAACAGTTTTTTAATAAATCTAATAACTGGTATCAAAAAAAGGCTAAAGTGATCATCCTCATTTAGCCTTACAAACTCTGAAAGTTTGTTGTCAATAACTGCTACCATTTAAAAAAAAAGTTTTAAAGCGTCCCTTTGAAATTTTATTTGAAACATTCATTATGATTAATGATTCAGATGTTTTTTATTAATGAATTTTAGTTTTTTGTCCATTGCTTTAGAAATTGTTCATTATGTATCCAAATAATTGGATTACTGAAAGTTACAAAGTGGCTCTTAAAATTAGTCCCCATATATAATTTACTCAATTACATTTAATACGATAGAACCTCGTTAAATCTGACCCCTTTAAATCTGATCATCGAATAATCCGTATCGGTCTGCAGGAAGAATATTTTTTCTTTTTTTTTTAATTCAAGAAAAGCTGTCTGAAAATTTCCATAACAATTATTTGTTTTATCTACTTACTTTCAAAAATTATTTTCTTTACTGAGATCTTATGGCAATTAATATATGAAATGAAAGAAGATATAAATATTCTGCTCAAAATCAATAAATTAGTAACATTTCTTATCACTAGTGACAAATGGCACACGGTGCTACATTGTCTAAACAGAAAATGCAATAAAAAATATTTAAGTACACTTCTATTCTTCACAAAGTAGGCGTCTTTATCTTCTGTAAATATGATTCATACTTAATTAGTTAAATACAACTATGATTTTTTATAAGTATTTTTTATTTTATTTCATTTTTACCATTCTTCAGTTAACGCGGATTTTCGATAACTCGGATTGCCTCTGGCCCCAAATAATCCCACTTAACAAAGCTTTATTATAGTTCAATTCCTTTATAGCATTTATTTTTCTTCACATATAAAAATTACTCTTGCTTATAAACTGATTTGTTCACATAATTGAAAAATTAAGAAGTAAAAACATGATGAACGTTGTATCAGTCGTGTGATTATCACCAATACCGAAAATTATGTAAGAGATCCCAATTGTTGCAATTTAAATTAAATTTATGTTTTTTGTTATCAACACTCAAAATTTATTTTTATAACTATTGTAATTACATTTTTTGAGCTCCTAGTGCTTTAACAACTAATTAATTATAAATTGCTGATAAATTTTGATAAAAATACATCGAACTTGTACATAGGAATATTGTAATATGAACTATTCATTTTCCAAGCAGTATGAAAGAACGTGAATACTCTAAAGAAATTCTAAATAGTCTGTAATTTTTCATTTACCTCGAATAAATGGTACAAATTTATTTTTTTTGCAACAATGGTTGCTTCATAATTATTTTTAAAATTAATATCACGAGACGAGACTCTGCTTCTGTCATAATAAAATAAATTAGTAATGAAAATTGCTACAAATAAATCACAGGAATAAAAAAAAATTGCTTTAACATCTGATTGCATCATGTACATCTCCTACAATTGTTTCAAATAATGCAGCTAGTTTCGGTACACAAAATCTCGTCCAAGACTATTGTGTACAACAAGAATCGCAACAAACCCTTCTGTTATGACAGCTGTAGCAATACAAAAAAGTGAAGAAGAAAGAAGAGAAATCACAAATCCCTCACTGGTGAAATGGTTCGGAAAAGTCGTACATCTCCGTAACCGCCGTACTGACCAGACTTCAGTGTTGAGGGAGCCAAGCTTTTGGAACAGGTCCAAAGTCTTTTGTTCTTTACAGAGCTTACATCTCAAATCCGACTTCAAGAAGCATTTCATGCTTATTAAAGAGCTTAAATGTAGGATTTAACGGTGAGTTTGCTGTACAGATAGAGGATAATGGACTGAGAAGCTTCTAAATTTAAGCAAATGTACATTTTATGATCAATAATTGTTTCCACATTAGAATAGAAGGTGTTCCGTTTTCTAGGTGTCTTTTCATGGTGATTAGAGAGATCAGAGTTTTCGAAATTCTAACTTCGTTGAATAATCACTTATATAAATCATTTTACATTTTAATTTTAATAGCTCTTTTGGGATGTGATGCATTAAGCTTTACAATCAACAATTTTGGTTCTATTTATTAAATGCAGCATTGCATTTTTAAGTAAGAGGGATATATATATAATTTTCATTTATAGAATTTTTTAATTAAATTTTGAAAATAATTTTTTTCGAATACTTATCAAGAACTTCAATTAATTCTTTCATTAAATTTTTGAATTTACGTAACTAAAACATTTACGAGTAACTAATATTCTAATTAATTAATTGTATGGTATTCTATGTTAACTTTATTTCCACTTGAATGCTACATACCATGATATTTAATTAAAAGAATATTACATACCATGAAATTTAAGAAAATAATTTATACTTAGAAGAGTGCATTTAATTCAGCTTTCAAGAATGAGAGTGCCTGCAAAAGTGCATGCAATTCAGCTAAACTTCTAAATTCCAATTAATAAACAATTACGGTAAATAAATTTCTAACTATTTTTTGTTCTGCCTAGAGTAAAAGGAGGATTACAGGGAATTTATTTACTTGTATGCCGACAATTTCAGTTCTAGGAGTATCAGAGGCAAGATTTTAATGAAAATGTTAATAATAGAAAAAGAATTCAATGAACTTAATGATTCGCATTGCATTTATTAAATTTTAACTATGCATTTGAAGCTACAGAAAAAAATATTTAACTGCACAATTTTCAGCAATTTAAATAGCATTTCTAGAATGAAGATAATCTATATTTTTACATTTACAGATTTCTCTTACTACTATTTTAAAAGATTAAAAATAATAGATTAATTTATTCTAAGAAATTACAATATTTTCAATCCGAAAATTCTTGCTTTCTAGAAATCACTACATTTTTAGTACATACCTATCAAGAATAATTTTACTGAAATATTTCAACACTTACTTTGATTAAAATTTAGAAAACTCATAAAAAACAGTTAAAATAGTAATGTAATTAAACCTGAATTCAAATTATTCATAAATAAATTGAAATTTTTTGAAAACACAATTAATACATTCAACAAATTGCATGCAAAACGTGAAATTATAAGCTTTTGAATAAATTATAAAAATTAGCAAGCTTTAACAAAGTTTCTTAGAATTACCTTAAAACGACTCGTATATAAAATACTCTTCTAATAAACTATAAAGAGAATAATAGAATATCAATTTATTTTATTTTTAAAAGGAATTGCATCATACAGTATTCTCTAGAATTTAAAAAATACAGTGGTTTATCAAAGCTCCAAAAATTTACTAAGAATACTTAAAATCAAATTTATTTCGTCAAAGGCTCTAAAATATATTACAATATCTACAAAGTTATATTCATTTTATTTATAAAATTCTTACAACCTTTAATGAGGTAATTTATTATTTGACTTCACGAAGATCTTTGATTGAAAATAATCTAAAAGTGGATATTAGATATATTACTTACATATTATATTTATAATCAGCCAAATGTATATATTTAGTTTAAAAAATAAAAATATATTTCTCAGTCGCATGAACTTCCAAAAATATCTGTCACCCGTACAGTTCCAAGAAATATTCAAAAAATAAAATCAAATTATGTTACTTTCTTGCGACAAAGAAGCCATGCAAGTATTTGCTATAAAAATGTTACTTTTGTACCTAAAAGTAATATATTTATAAATTATTTTAACATAGTGTTTTAACATACTCCCTTTATCTATGCAAAAGTTTCTTCTAAATCTGATCATCGCAAATATATAGCCATAAAAATTATTCTTATAGATTAAACTAATCTGACAATATACTATTTCTAAGTTACAAATATTAGTCAATATCCCATTTGGAATCTTTTTTTAAACTATGTATCCTAAAAATTATTTTAATTTTTTAAAACAAAATCGATTCTTTATTATTAAAAAAGGGCTCGAAACAAAGGCTTCAGATAATATCTTTCTTATTTTTCAAGCACATATATTTAACTAAAAATTCTATAATTTTACTCTCAAGAGGCTTGCTTTGAAAGTCTTTGTTTATAATAATTACCAAAAAAAAGGAAAGAAACTTCATCAGCAACGCTTTCTTGACGTTGTAATAATCATTGAATTAAATCGAAAGCTTTCAACATTTCTTTTCGAGAATGTTTCTAAGTTTTTTTTACCCTCTCTATCACTCATAATAGTTCTTTGTTACATTTTGTAATAACTTTTGAAGAATATAGAAAAATCATTATGTTATCATCATTGAAAAATATGAGAAATTCAGTACTCGTGAATATCTTAAATAGGGGACTTTGAAGCTATTTTTCCCACTAATTGCAAGTACATTTCACTCAAAGAAAGGTTTTCAAGATAATTTTTCAATGTAAAGAATTTTATGCAAAAAAGATTAGTTTATCAAATTACTTACAACTCTATTACATATCTACATTTAGTAATTCAAAACCATTTTGCTAAATAGGCATTAAAAGAGGTATAATTAGTTAAAAAATACCTCAGTTCAAAAGAAAATACATATGATTTTCTTCCTTTTGTAACTATCAATAAATAAAAAAGTTTCTTCAGCGCATACATTGTTTTTAGAAAGTGATTTCCTTATTTTTTCAAAGAGTTAAATATAGTAAAAAAAAAGATAAATAAAGGAATAATTAAACTTTATACATGGAAATAAATACTTAATTCTTCAGAAAAATAAATAGTGAAAATATTGCATTTTAAATAAAGCTTGCAAAATCTTTTTATACAATATAAAATTTCTATGAATACTGTAAAATACAGATATGTCTTAAATATCTAATTTGACTTTATTTTTATAATCCTAACATGCACAACATTAGTATATTCGAAAGAAGATCGATATTTTCATGCTGACCGCTTAGGCTGTGACACACAATATTGATTACGAATACCAAATGAATCCACTCTACACAAATAGATGAGTTGGTCTTTGCAACAAAATGAAAAAATTACGATGCTTATTTTTCCTGTATTTTATTATTCTTATGTGTTAGAATTGGTTTAATGTTCTTACCGTTTACTATGGTTTGAATACTTTCTCTTCATTAAGGTCTAATTTAAATTATGGGAACATCTCATAACTAATGAAATAGCAGTTCTTTAAAATATAAAGTCGAATCGCTTTAAATTATTTTAAAATTATTACAACAAATTGAAATTGGATTAGTATACCATATGCCTGAATGTACCGAAAAGTCTTCATTTGCTATGAAAATATGTTCAGGCATGTTGAACGGTGTAGTCAAAGTTGAGAATTTTTTCCCCATCTTATCCTTTAAACAAGAAGCGGATCATTATTAATTTACTCCTTTTTCAAAACTAACATTTTACCCGTAGTAAAATTGTAAATAATTTTATTTGAAATTATGCATGTTTAATTTCATAGCAATTTGCAAATGAATCTTTCGTATTATGCATTATTTCGGATGTTATGTGTTATAACGAAAAAAAGATAGATCTTCTACCATACATACAGCATCTTTGTACGTTAGCCAGTTTGTTTCAGATCCAAGGGTGATCAATTTGCAAAGGTACTACTCGATATTAGTAAAAAGGGTAAAAAAATGAATCACTAGTTAAGTCACTGCATTGTTAGCCTTAAAAAAAAATAATTGTAAATAACATATAAAATATCTTATGACATGATTAAAATGTATGTCTCTCAATAAAAAAAATCAGTTTAGCTTTAAAATATTTTTATTGCTTTTCATACAGATGAATAAGAAAATGTAAATACACTTTTCTCTTCAGCAAACAAAAGGTCCCCCATACGTTAAAAGGAGAAAGAATATCTCACGCTAAAGGGGACTGGGGGAAATCCACTTTTCTGTGATGTGAAACGGAAAGGTGAACCGTATATGTTTAAAACGGACCCTGCATTTTTCGTTCCATAAAATGGGATGAGTGACTCGTATTTTCTTTCTTATAACATCCATAATTTCTATAAAAAAAAAACATTAACAAATCCGCGCATCAATTAAACAAAGCATTCTTTGAATATTGTTTTACTTTTTATCTCCCTATATGTGGCCATTTAATGGTTATTAAGGAATTTATTTCAACATTCCTGAAACAACAATTAGTATAGATTGTTTTCGTCTGTTGTTAAAGAATAATTGCAAGACTTAGTACACTTATACCAATTAAAAACATTCTACAATATTAGTATTATATTCTGAATTCTCAACGACATACAGAGAAGGCTATTTTTTTATGTTAATCGTTTCTGTTTAAAGCAATTTATTTAATCTCGTTCCACTTTTTGCATCCTATGTTGTAATACTAAATGAGTTTTCAACTTAGCATGTTAAAAGTGAAATTTTGCATATGTATATTATGTTTCTAAATTTTAAGCATTTAGAATAGCAAAATTATTTGTCTATTACAACCATATGAGCTAACAATAGTTTTAGGACATATTTCTATTTGAAAATGTGTTTGAGTGTGAGTTTTGTCATTTGAAATTATACTAACAGCATCAACATTAGAAAATATTTATTGAAACATTGAAACTCTGCTACACATATACACTCTAACCTATAGATTATTTAATATACGGATTATACTACATATAGATAGTAGATCTCTACATGTGACATGATCTGTGTATTAAATAAACTGTAGGTTACAGTATGTGTGTGTGAAGCTCGTTCTATTGTGTATTGTACAGCCTCTTATACGTTATCATTATCTTGAGATTCAATAATTTGTAATTTTAGGAAAATACAGATAAAATTTTTATCTTTATTTCAATGTATTTTTAGCATATAGTTTTCATATATATTATCTAGTAAAATTGTGTTCCGATTTTTCAAAATCGTATTCAATCGTTTAAACATAGCTAAACAAATTATCGGCCGTTACAAATTCACAGTCAAGAGTACAATTATATGCCATTAAATAAAAAAAAAACATTAAATTTTGCAAATATTTAAAAGCCTTGAACTTAACTTTTCAATACATGAGACAGAATTTTTTTTTAATCTTTTTAACAACGTTTTTCTGGAAAGAGGGAAAAAAAAGGAGCATAACTCCCAAGTTCCATAAGTATTTAAATAATCATAATTAGTTCTCAAGCTACCAACTTACTATATGCATAAATTTAATTAATGTTCATTTGATTAAAAATCAAACTTAACTAAAGAGTTAAATGATTATTTGCAAAAAACCATTCATTTTTAATTAGCGTTTTTTCTATTGGTACACAATTGCAAACATATTTTAAAATTTCTTTAATCATTAATTATTTAGAAAAATGCCCGAGTTAAGAGTTTTTGGAATTCAATTAAAGATGTTACAAATAAATATCATACATATATTTATAGTAAAATAATATTCAGGATATGAAAATCATATTTGTTTCTTTAAATTCTTCCCCACTACTACATAAAGTATATAACGCGTCTCATAAATATATTTGTAGGTAATTTTTTTAGAATAATAGCTTATTTATAAGTTAATGAACAGAAAAATAATAAATGTAGAAAAATGAAAATGGCAATTTATTTCAGAACTGATAACATCGTATTAAGTCCACAACTTTTGGTGGAAAAATGAAAATAAAAAACGAACTGTTTCAAAAACTATACAAACAAATATAATATTATTCATTGTAATTCATATTTTTTGAAACCGTTGCTTCTAATTAATTTGAATACCCTATCAGGCATGCTTTGAAATAAGGTTTGCAGAAAAGTGTTTTAAGAAAATCAACTCTGGTCTGTTTGCTACTTTAACTCCAACAGGGTAGAATATTTTAATCCAACAGTACACAAATCTCATGCCAATAACTCTCGAAGATTTTTTACCGGGTTAATTTCCGGCCTAATAGCTCTTCAAGCTATAATCCATAATTTGATTCTATATAAACCATGTTTTAGTTGATGTAGAGATGATAGAAGCGTTGTTCCACTGAAATAGCCATTTGTCACCTCTAAGAACTTTACCATATGGAAGCAAATGAATCTAAACATATCCTGATAATCTTTTGAACATTGACGATTTGAAATAAACATGTAACAGTTGTGCCTTCAATCAGTGCGTGTCCCACATCATGACCGATCCATCTCTCCGTTACTGGCTATAGAAGGAGTGAAGGCCGTACCAACGATAGACACAGCCATCTGAATCATCTCTCTTGGATTTCATTGCTGAATAGAAAATTTAACTATTCATCTTTCCAATGCGTGTGGTTCTTAGCCAAAGTAGTCGTGTTTCTCAATGTTGTACTTCGATCAATGGTGCTGTAATACACACACACACATACATACATACGTGTGTGTTTGTGTGTGTCCTCTTATAGAGAATTAAACTTTTTTATAATTAAAACTAAAATCCAATCAGATTTGAAATAGTATAAATGTGAGCAGAATTGGAAACAGTTCTTTTCTATACATTTAAAAAATTATTTATACAATACAATTTTAAATGGAAGTATATTCCTTTTTAAGCGAATAAAAACAATTTCTTTTTTATAAAATGTAAGAAATAACTGAAAAATTAATATTATAAGTATTAAGAATAGCAAATACACTTCGTAAAATACAAACCAAATAAACTGATCAACTGATCGATAACTGATATTTTCCTTCATAAAATCATAATGTATACAATTATATATAATTCAGCATCAGTTAGATTTTATTGATAATTATTATAAAAGTCTTTTACAATAGATAATTATCAAATGTTTAAAGGTTGCATTACTACTTTTATTTTATTTCTGTTTTTTTATCTGGAAATGGATTTCGATAATTTAATGTTAGAAACTGTTTATCTTGGTGCAAGACCTTGACATACGCACGTGAAAGCTGCAATTTCTGTCACAATTTGGTGAAAGCTCTGTACTTAATCATATATTTTTAAGGCAGTCATTATTGGTTTTCCAGGTTTCGTCCCCGAATAAACCTTGTCATTACTTTAAAAGTGTCAGAAAAGTCATTTATAACTTTGTACTCTGCTTCCGAAACGACTTTAAAAAAGTAATGGAGAACCCCCATCTGTAGATTCCCTGCAAGGTTGTATGAATTTCACAATTCTGATATAGTAAATTTTGTGACAGGTTTCCAATTCTACATTCCTTTGATAAAAATATAGACTTAAAATTTATTGTTAGCTTACACACCCCATTAAACATGCATTTTTCACACAAAATAAAACCCCAGGAGAAATGTAAGTAAAATTTTCAATATTTTTTTATTAAAATAGGTGTTTTTTTATTTCTTTATATCAAGAATTTAAAAATATACTTTATACTTCATGAGTACATTATTAACTAAATTCAAGAATCACTCTTATCTTGCTTATTTTTATAATCAACAATGTTCTTCAATTGGTCGCCCTAGTAGAGGTAGTAAAAAGGATGTAAAAGTTTTTATCTTTTAAGTAAAATTCGTATTTAAATTTTCCCAAGAAAACAGTGTATTGAGAGAAAAAAATCTCCATTTGCTTACAACATTTAGTTAATCAAGTAAATTAAGCAAAAAAGTTATTTTTGTGAATAAAGTACTTATCAATTTTAGCTGTAAGATTTTTAAATGTATCCTGGTGGATGTTTCCCAAAACGTATCAATATGTAAAATAGATATAAAGTAATCCGCAATGCTGGTTCCATCAACAGATCTTGAATCAATTGTATTTACATAAAAATGAATCAATGATCTATGATAACAAAAAAGAAACAATTTCATGATGAAAACACCATTTCCTGCTCCAATGACTATTCTCTGGAAAATTTAAATGGCTCATTTGCCTTCTGTATAATAAACTGCAGTGAAGAGGCGTACATAATATATTTTTATTAAATGTGAAGTCTATATATCTGTCCAAAATCCGTATTAACTTAACAATGAGTGAAAAATAGCCAAAAATACTTTTGGGAATTCCTTCATATAAAGATCTTGAATTCTAATATTTAACCAGAGAAAATTTTATCATTCCTCACATAAATTCCAGTACGTGTTACACAACTCTACAAGCCTAAGGCTATGCGTTACAGCACAAACTCAACCGAAAGAGCTTAAAGCAAATTCAATGAAAATTCTGATCATTGAAAGATATTTCATTATAGTAAATTATGAAATTGTCTTCATCGTTGTTACAGCCCCATCAATTGATCTCAAAATTGCTAACAAATATCACAAAAGTGATTCAGTTGCAAACTATTCCTTACTGAATATAGTAGAAAAACTACGTCTTGAGATCTTCCCAATCCTTGAAAATTTTTCAAGTTGTAGAAAACATTTTTTTTTGAAAAATGATGAAAGCTAGTCTCATAATATTCTTTTTCATTCAAGGGAATAAAAGAATGGTGATACAATATAACTTTTGTAATATAGAATACTGATGATAAATTTTATTTCTGTATGTACTGCATTTGGAAATAAATTAATGATTCACAAGCAAAGTTATATGTCTAGCACAAATCGCAAATTCATGTCCATAATACCTTATTTTCAAGGATATGACAACTTCAAAAAGAAATTCTCTATCTTCCTACAATTACTTAAAATATACAGTTAATGCCCAAACATTGATGACAGGAGCGTTTCTAGCCATCCCGATATTTAATATTAAAGGTATGATGTTATATTTTCATGTATGTTGGTATTGTGTGGAATTAATGGCACTGAAGAGCAGAGTTTTGTACAAATAACGCATTGCTTAATTACCAACAAAAATTTTAGATTTTTTTTTCTTTTTCTCCCTCTCTCTATCCGTCTCCAAATGGTTGTTAAGAATTTTTTGTTATGTAAATATAACATCATCTCCGTGAAAAATATGAAATGCGTTATATCAGTCAAGAAAAGGTTACATAAAAAACTTTTTTACATTTAACGGCTATACTGATGCTAATTTCCTTCTTTGTGCATTTCAAATTAATTCAATTACTCACCGTGGTTGGCAATTTAAAAAAAAAAAAAAAGATGTCCAAGCCATTTCATCGAACTATATAACCATCCAATTAATAATTTGTAAGATAGAAGCCATCTAATTCTTATCTACACATTTTTAGAATGACATATTAGTCCTCTAAAAATTTGGATTCTGATGAATAGTGTAATCTGTATCATGTACTGCATGCTTTTTCATCCTTGCTATATTTCACTTAATTGTTTATTTTATAAGTAACTATAAATCACTTCAATTTAACTATTTTTTTAAGTATTACAAAATCTTATTCCAACTTATTTTTGAGTATTACATAAATTTCATTTAACAATTTTTATAATATATTTATTGCAGAATATTATATCAAAATAGTATACGCATATAAGAGTTTTAAAATTAACGTTATTTAAATTTCCGTATGATAATGATAATAAAGAAAGAGAGAGCATAAATTCAGTGCTTATGAATACTACAAAACACGATAAAATCTTTTAATTATGATAAATAGTATAGGATTTTTTCTACAAATAAAAACGAGGATTATTATAAAGTCAAAATGAATTTTAAGTTTATACTTTGAAAAGCTTCACCTTCAAAAAATAAGTTTTTTATCCTTTAGTAATGAAATGCAAAAGCTACGCATTTTTAAACTTTCAAATGCATCTCCAATTTGAAGAGCTCAGTTAATATTTTAACTATGTTTAGAAATGTAATACATGAAAAGTTAAGTAAAATAATTAGATGAAGTTGTAAAAATAATTAAATTATATATCTAAGTTTATAAATTTAATTAAATTGTGAAAATAACTGAATGAATAAAATTAAATTACGAAAATAAAGGAATTAAGAGAAATAGTAAAAATAAAGTAGTGAATAATTATAAAAATAATATTAATCCATTCAGTAAAATTAAATTCCAAAAATATTAAAGATTACATTTTTTTCTATTTAAATATTCTTTGCATAAGGATAAGTTTTGTAATAACAAAACTTTTTGTCCATTCATGAAGGCTCGACTTTAAATAAAGCATTTTTATAATTATATTTCATCTATCAAATTAACATAGATGTAATGCAAGTATATTATACAATATCTGATATCACAAAACCACGAATATTAGGAAAATTTTAACTAAGAACTCTTTTCTAACTAAACTAAAGACTGAACTTTTGATTAGTTCTTTCTTTATTTGAAAATAATAGACTTTTTAATCTTTTCAGAAGCATGAACAGAAGCATGAACAGAGATTCTCACTATTCCATGTAAAAAACAATTTTAAAACACTTTTAATATAAATCATTTTTGTTTAAAATATCATTACATACACCTATACGTCAAATTTCAGAAGTCAATTCACAAATAAAAATAGAGATACTAATTTTTTATATCTATTTTCAGGCTGAGAAGCATACATTTATAAGAATGCTCACAATATAATAAACATTCAAATAATCGATACCTTATTTATTAAATATAGCACCTATGGTGTAGTTATTACATAATAAATATTTATAATTGCATTTGCTCGCAGTTTTCACTATTAGAGCTACAAAAGAAATTAAACACTTTAAAAAAAAATTTAACTTTTTCATGTTTGTATATGATTTATTTTTTCTACATAAGTGTTATACAGCTAAATGCTTTTTTTTATTCTATATTTCAAATTATTAGAAAGTAATCAACATTCTTATGAAAAATTCAAAATTTTCTCGAAGAAAATTTAAATATAGACTACAATAACTATATATAAATATACTATGGTTTAAGAATTGGACTGTATATCGGAATAACTTTAAAACAATATCATCCAACTCGTACTAATTATATTTTAATTACCTTGCACGTTAACTTAGAAAAAAAGTGATAAAAATAAGACATCGTTATTGTTTCCTAAATCTCAAAAGTTATAAGAATATTTTATAAATTTAATTTTCGTTTATATTTGAAATCAATTAAAGGGAATTAATATTTTCTAAGATTTGTTGATACTAAGAAATTCTTAAGCAGCAGGGTTCAAAGGTGAATTAGATACTCATTTCTTAACCTTTAATAGTTTCAATACCCATATTAATAATTCATTGTTATACATAAATTACTTCAAAACAATTTCATTTTTAGCATTTCAATAAGACTGTTTTAAATTTTTGTAAGTTGAAAAAAGAGTAGAATAAAATGCAAAAAACCAGCAAATAATTTGACAATCAATTTGAAGTAAAATACATTATTTGAGAAAAAGTAAAAATAAATATTAAATTTCTTTATACACGATATCAATTATTATTTAAAAAGCATTACTTCATTACTGTTTTTATTATCACTTTTACAAAAGCTGTCAGATTTTAACAGGTGAAAGTAAAGTGAAAAAAACTAAAGTTATTAATATTAAGAGAATTTAAGCTTTTATCTTTAAAAAAATCTTTTGTTACTGGGTTATCTTTCCTTTTTCAAATAAAAAGAAAGCTTCATAATTATATTTTAAGTCACGCATAACATTTTGACACAAGCAAGAGACTACTTACGGTTCTTTAACTGATGTATTGCATACATTTCCTCAACTAATATTTAGAAAAAAATTAAAAATGATACACAGCTTTTATCTAGTTTTGATTCAAATTTTCCCGAACTTGTTTATTGTTTTCAATAAAGATTCTTTTTCGATTCCTCGTTATCTACGCGTCATTTTTCCTCTACAGACGATAGAGGAGAAAAAAAGAATGATCAAAACCATATGCATAAATAATCGGAAATGCAAAATTTTCCATTTGTATTTTTACACAACATTCGGAAATACATCTACAAATATGAAGAATATTTTTGCGGTAAACTGAAAATAATTCTGCGAGAGGTAGGTAAGAGATAAAAAAAAAAGTATAGAATAAATATTTTTTTTTTAATCTTAAAGAAACTCACCATCTGCAGCTACGGCCATTCTACTCGAACAGAAAGCTCAGAAGTTTCTATATCCAACAAAATAAAATAACTTGAAAATAAAACGAAAAAAGCATGGAGTTTTTCCTCACGGCTTGTGGAATCGAAATCCAGCCATCT
The DNA here is from genome assembly GCA_019974015.1 of Nephila pilipes. NCBI lineage: Eukaryota > Metazoa > Arthropoda > Arachnida > Araneae > Nephilidae > Nephila > Nephila pilipes. The sequence goes on from BMAW01004055.1 coordinate 342,679, forward strand.
CTTGCTTCAAATCCGCTGGAGAGCAGTTTCTCTCCTATCGGCTATCCATCCGGGTAACGAAACACTGGAGTGACCGATTGATCGCCTGACAGGCGCCCACACAGAAAGGAGCGACCCCTGGCGGATCCTGAATTAAGTTACCGGATGAAAGTAAGACTTCATTTGGATGATCATTTCCTGCTCTTCAGCTTACAAAGTCAGGAGAAAGAAAATAAGTAAAGGAAAAAAAATGTTTTGAGCAAAATACTGTTGGTGATGATTTGCACTAAATTCCAAAAAGATATTTGGTTCCTGTAGTCTAAATGGTTGCAATGTACTACCTTATAAGCCCAAATAACTGTAAGCTTTGAGTATGTACGAATTGTAAATAATTTTACTAGTTTACAGTAGAATTCATTGAGGCATATATCAAAGGAATGTACATGAAGCAAATGAATTTTTAAACATTTGCACAGATGTAACGAACTTGGTTTTTACAGAGAGATAACAATCTCTTAAATTTATTAAAAACGTTTAATATCATCAAATAAAATTTATAAAAATTTTCGAATTATAAAAGAATTCTTGAATGTTAAATTAAAATTTAAAACAATAAATATATCATTGTAAAAAAGTGTGAGAATGAAACTAATCGTAGGAATCAGATGAGTGATGAGCTGTTTGGGACTGGTTCAACCAACCGAAAAATGAAATGAAATGTTTGCCACTCATTACAAGAAATGCGATTGCAAAGACTTACAAGTTCAAAAAATAAAAACAAAGTAAGTATAGAAATTTAAATTAATCTATGATAGTAATAATTTATAAAAGATCTTAAATACAAAATTAAGAAAATTCATATTAGTGGAATATTTAGTAGTAACATTTTCCGGTCTTTGACCATTTCAATTTGATTTCATGAAAATTCTTATGCCAAATTGTCACAAAAAAGAGAATCAAAATACTAAATTAATATATTCTACCAAAAAAAGTCCCAAATTTTAATATTATTCTAATGAAATAATATTCTAGATTTTGATTCTACCGCAAATACTTATAATGAATATAGGTATTTGTTTGTTCATATCAACAATTTAATCGGAATGATTTCCTCGTAAGATTATTTATCACAATTATTTCATCGATTTCTCAGTTAAAAGGGTCTTTGATTTCTCTTTCTGTTCAATACAGTTAACAACTCAATTTCATATATATATCCTTTTCAATTTCTTTTTATACACTATTATTTAAAACTCCTAGAGCACTACGAATATACACTTAACTAATTTGAATAATTGCTCAAAATTTTCACACCAAAAGTTCAGATTTCTTGCGTAAGTTTTATAAGAATAATAAAATTAAGATTTTCAACTTATTATTTCAGTCTGTATTATTTCCTCTAATGAAATCGATTATCGATTGTCTTCTTTTTGTTAAACGTGAGTGAAGAATAAAAGGCCACTTACAATATCCTTCCTTTTAAGACAAACGAACGAGTATCTTAAGGGCCGAGAGCACTGCCTAGAATATAACAAACTATTCCGTCTTTAGGGAATTCTTCCTTTTGTAGGCACAAATAATGGACATCAACATTCATCTCTAGGGTGTACCAAAAGACATTCCACAACTACGAATACTTCTAAATTATCATGAAAGTTGCCGTAACTTTTTCTGGTATTATCTTGAATTGTTAGGCCATTTTACAACCAGAATCGAAGGTCATTATCATATTCTCTAGAACTTTTATCCCTCTAAACTAAACAGTGATTCATTATAATTATGCTCTCATCTTGTATTATTTAAAGATTGAGAATATCACGTAATGTTCATTTTAATCATTTTTCTTGTAGAATGAAATAAAGTTGGTTTTTTTATTCAGTTTATAACAAAATTAGAGTATTTAATTTCCAGAATTTTGAAATAATAATTTATTATATCCACATCGAATTTCAATACCTGATTGTACCAGAGTTCAAAAACGTTAATGTAAACTATCACTACATCTATTATGTTACTCATTTCACTGGTTTTATTTTTATAATTATGAATAGTTTCTTTTTCCGTATACAATTTTTAATATTAATTAAATTTGAAAAGTTTTCTAATGCTGTAAAGAAACCTTTCTTTCAAGAGTTACACCTTTATTGATTCCTGAAATATTCCTAAGAATTCATTATGCTTACTAAATCATTTAAATACTGTTTGTTCAAATAGTTAATGAAGAACGCGTGTAAAGTGTGTTATGGTATTCAAGTTTCATTTTTATGGAAGTTTACTATATTATACAAATGAAATCTGCTCCAAAATGTCATTAGCTGTAGATTTCATCATTCAAAGATTTTTATAAGAGTATAATTTTCAAGGATATTTCTTGAAGAAATAAATGTAAATAATCAGTTTCAAGAAGCCAATACCGTACCATAAATAAAACAATTGAGGTCTTTTTTTATCATAAATTATCATCTTCTAAAACAGAAAACTTCTGAGACATCACATAATTTACTTCATTAACACATTGAAAAGTCTCAAGCGTAAATTGCAGTTCCTCAAGAATTAAGGGTCATATATCCGATCGATAATTGACAGGATCTCTCTTAAAAATTCGTTGTCTTTCGTATAGCTAGTTAAAAGGCTAAATCTATTTAAATCATACAGCTTCGAATTTCTTTACGATAGAATAATCAAACAAAATTTTTATTATTAAATATTTTTAAAAATATATAATAATGAATCATTCATTTTCGTTTCTGTTTTTAACACGTTCTAATTTTCTCATCAGCAATTTACAAAAATGTCATCGAGAATGGGAAACCTAAAATTTTTGAAGAATAATTAGAATGTATATATTTAACTCAATGATACATGGCAATATAAGCCTATATTTACGTTTCACGATATTTGTAATATAATACTAAATTCATATTTCATGAAATTCATAATATAAGCCTAAAATTAAATTTCATGAAATTCGTATAAGCCTAAGCCTTGAATGTATATAAGCCTAAATTTACATTTCATAAAATAATTGTTAGGAGTATATCAAGCATACTCTAAGCAAGATGCTTGTTTTTATCCTTAAGTATATCATATTTCCGTTCAATATATTAAAATATTCCAATCATACAATTTTCTAATATCATATTTCAAAAGAAAATTTATAAACTTAAGCATTGTTCAATATCAAAAATTTCGAAAAAGTATCCTTTAATGAATCGTTTTTCTTTTTTTTTAGTTTTGTGCTCAATATTGTATATAGAAAATTATTCAATAATTAAAAAAAATAAAATTATTCAATTATGTATTATTCAATTATTCCCTATGTATGTATGTATGTATGTATATATATATATATATATATATATATATATATATACATAGGGATATGTGTGTTAATATCTTAATGAATATATCAATTGAATGATTTTATTTTTCTTAATTATTATTTCAAATTTGGTGACAAAAAAGTCTAGTATGTGCATAAAAACAGTGAGTGAATGAAAAAAATTAAGCACAAAAATTATTTTCTTTCATTATTTAGATCATGAGAATATTTTATTCAAAAAACAAATCCCAATTATTACACACAACCAGATAATGTAATCAAGAAACAATTTAACATTTTTATTAGTAAAATTTATTTCTTAAACATTAAAACAAAAATATCTTACTTCAAAAGTTATATGATTATAAAATAAGAATGTAACAGAGCAAGTTTAATTAGGCTCTAAAAGAGAGAGAATGATAGTAAAAGTCAGCTTGTGTTTATTGAATAATAATCGGAAAAATTACTTTCTTCATGTAAAATGAGATTATTTATACGATAAAATGTATATGATAAACATATATATTACTGAAAATTAAGTAAAGTTCTGTAGCAAAGTATTTTTATTTGCACTTAAAATGAAAAAAAGTATTCGTGTCACAAACTTGTTATAGTGAGTACAATAATTCTGGTGAACACATTCAAGTAAGGAAGAAAATTTTTAATCTAATTTGGTCTCAACACTTCGGTAACTTAGAACTTGGCATATATGTTAATAAAATGCGTCTCGTAGATTTCTCACTGAATTATCTATGCTTCATATTCTTTCAAACAAGAAGATTTAAAGAAGATATTCCTTGATTATTTTAAGCAATATTTCAGATCCTTCAGACACATTTCATTTTCTTTATTAAAAATTCTAGATACGAAGAGAAAATTTTCATTTCTAATTAAATTCGACTGTGTGCGTGCGTGTGTGTGCGTGCGTATGTGTGTGTGTGTTGTGTCGTGTGTGTGTGTGTGTGCTGTGTGTGTGTGTAAAATTGATGACGCATCAGGCATTGAAGCCATGTATTTTAAATCATTGGCAGCTCATCACAGAGTGCATGGCAAGCTGCTTCAATACATGAAAAA
>BMAW01004055.1:347307-363480 GCA_019974015.1 Nephila pilipes
TTTTTGTGTGTGTGTGTGTGTGTGTGTAAAATTGATGACGTATCGAGCATTGAAGAACATGTATGTTAAATCATTGGCAGCTCATCACAGATGCGCATGGCAAGCGCTAGAAAAATCCCTTGGAAGGAATTTAAGAAAAGAAAACTTACAGCTGGATTTTTAAACTCGAATCGTGTTTGATTTTGATATGTTTTGTAGCAGGTCGTAGTATCCTGATGTATCTCTTGAACAAAGACGGAACTTAAACCTACACTTGTCTGATCGCGGGAGAATAGTTTCCAACCAGGACGCATGATTATCTTACCACGAAATTAGTGCCCGTGATGTTCAAATTCCGACCACTGCTATGCTAATATGGAATCGATGGGTCCAAGAGAAACGGAAGAAGCAACGTGATGGCTCAAACTGCCCCGACGTACCAAAACTCAAGAGAATACACATCTTGAATGAATGGTCTGTCTGTATGGATCGTGCAGCCACATCACTGACCCTACCTCAAGAATTAGGAATGTGGAACACCAACACGTATTCGCATATATGTTTCGATGTTATCTGCAGCGTCACGAACTGTTATACTGGTAATCATTCCTTTGTCTATCTTTAACTATATAATACATACGTCTGTGGTTGCAATGATGCGTTGAACGACGCACATGGACTCATGAATAACATGGCATCATTTCCACAGATAAATTCTTTTTTTTTTTTTTACTTTTGACCTTTTTTAGTGTGGCGACATCATAGATCAGCTCGATTCTCGTATGCATGACTGGTGCTCTGACCAGCCACATTACACTTCAGGGGGATTGCAACCTGTGGATGTACCCTATCTGCAGGTCTTCCGTGAGCCAACGTTCTAAGAGGACAATACACGTAGATACACTTCACAGTTAATGTCATACTGCACCTCGATAGACAGCTTGCTCCACTGCTGCTTTTCCCAGAGCGTTTGCTATATATCCTACGATTTGACATATCTGCTCTATGGTGTAAAGAGACTGCCATTCTAAAGCTAGCCATTGGCTTATACAGATGAATTTCTTCAAATAACTGAAACCGTATGAACTGTAGTACCCCAAGCTAATATACAGAATCTATTTTACTCTATCTCAGACATGCTGCAACAGTTATTCCTTCCTGAGGTGGCTACATCCAGTATTGATCTCTATACGCTTTGAGGGTCCAAATCACTTGAAACTAGAATCTCCTTCTTATACTAGATTGTATTTCTAAAGTAAATGTGGCTTTGTTATTTGTAGTCCTTTACGATGTTACTATTTTAATAACCAGCAGTTTTTATGTTGTGTATATTTCTAAATTTCCTTCCCGTACCTGATAATGGACTCATCCGCTCAATCGTGTATGTATGTTAGAACAGAGAACACTATTTTCGTTTAATAAAACTTCTTCACATAAAACAATATCTGAGCGAAATTTTAAAATGATATTAGCTAGCCACCAACATTTTCTTTATTTACTTAAACTCAAGAGTTTCATTATATAGTCCATGTTTAATATCAAAAAATTCTTTAAATATGAGATATTCTACACATTTTAAATATTCATAAGACTTTTACTAATTTTAAGTTTTAATTAACGCGTTTTGTATTATTTCAGATAATAAAAAAGCAATATTATAAATAATCCGTATTTTTTTGAAAACTAAATGCAATTATCTCAATCGTACAATGACGGAACACGACAGAGAACTCAATTATTACCAAGTATTGTAAACATCTAGGATTATAACAAGCGGAATTATTTTAAAGAAATAAATTAATTAAACTAATAAACATTCTGTAGGAATCATCAATGTTTAAGAGGCAGATCAAATAAAACTAATCTTAACGTATAATTTGCAAACATAGAAGAATCTTGAAACACCTGTGCTTAAATTATTTAAGAAACATTTTCTTCGGTTAATCTCAAAAGTAAACACCCTTTACTCTATTCCTTAGCACTTAATTAAATTAGTTACTTCAGTCCTCGCAATTAAAGAGCATACAAGAGCTTTTGATATTAAATGAAAAGCATACTTAAAGCGATCTTAACAGCGCGTAACTTTTACGAAATATTTTTTAAAAAGTAAAAGAGCGATTTTTTTTATTAATTAATTTCAGAGATGGAATTTATTAAGTAAAATTCTCCCTAAATATTCAAACAGAATGTTCCTTATTTATTCCAATATTCGTTACAAAAAGGAAGAATTAAATGCTTATTTGGTATTAAAAAAATTGAACAAGGATTGCTATTCTAAATATTGTTTTGTTCTTGAAGACACATTCCGTTATCTTTTACCATGCCTGTTAATTCAATGCAATATAGAATTATGAAATTCCAGTCAGGTTTATGGAGTATACTGCGCACGACCTATCTGAGAAGATTATAACTTGGGCTCTGTCACATTTTTCTCTTCAATAAACATTTTGGGACTTTAATATGATATTGTTTAAATTAAAAATTACTATCAATGGATGAAACGGGATTTATGAAGATTAAATATGAATAATTGAAGTATAGTGAGGAATTTAATACTGAAATTAGTTATTTGGGAGTAGAGATAAGTGAACAATGAGAGACATGTTTATCGTACCTACGCTGAGTAAAAAGCTTTAGGAGTGAACATATAGAGGACCTACAAAGGGTCATAGATTCGAACCATCATTTAACGCTCTACTAAGGACTCGAACCCAGTTAGTTCAATTTAGATAAGTCTTCTTTATAATATTAATCTTCAGGATCTGACCCGTATAAGGACTTTTTCCGCTCATACAATAAGTAAGGATTGACTTTTGAATAATCAAAGATCTGAATAAAAGCAATTTTATTTCATTCCTTGCATAGCTATGTTGTGGCCGCGGTAGCCTAGTTGTCAAGATTTCGGATTCGTGGCCGGTGGCTTTCGTTCAGTCACGGGTTCGATCCTTGGCAGTCTTGCCAAAGACTCTTGCCAAAGTGTAGCCGGGCCTGATGAACGTTAAATCTGTCGGGGCCCAAAGTCCTCCCTTTGGCATGGTGTGGATGTTAGAAGAGGGGGTGCCAGCTCAGGTGTCGTCCTCGTCACTTGACCGTGGTTCAAAATTACGAGGTCCGTCGTCAATAGCCCTCGTGTTGCTTCTAGTGCGACGTTTATAAGAACTAAACTAAAGTTTAGCCGTATTAATTTATGACTGTGATGATTAGTGACCCTTACATATTTAGAACTTAAAAAAAGGGAGTAATTTCGAGGAGCTATAAGATAAATTTAACATTTAAATTTTAATTAATGTGCATTGAGAAAGCGCAACAAGGAATACGTAAGAAAAAGTATTACCACTTAAAAAAATTATTTATTTAAATATATTCCCAACTGCAGCAACAAAAAATTTTGATAAATAAAAGCAAACAAATTTTTCAAAAACTATAATTGACACATAAAAAAGAAAGGATTTTTTTTTATTTCCATATGTAATTAATACGATAGAAAAGAAAGCTATATTGTAAAGACTTATAAAAATTAAAGTAAATAAATTATTTATGTAAGTAATTATTTTATTTTCCATTGATAAATTCAAGTTAAGAAATCAATAACGAAATAGTTGGATGACATTGAGTTGATTTCAATGTTAATATACTTCAGCTAAACAAAATAAAGAAACATTAACCTTCTGAAATATTTTTTTCACCCTTATTGTTGCTTTATTGAGATTCAGTGAAAGAAAAAAAATTGCTTTAAGATATATTATTTTCACTTTGTGTTCAGGATTTGGTTTACACATATAAATCTTTAGAAAAAAAAGATTTTCTTTTTCATTTAAAGCTGAAATTATTTTGTTCCAGGTGGGCACAATGCCAACACAACTTCATTCAACACCATCTCAAATAATGTGAACAAAACTTCGTAAAATTGTTTCTGTTCGTTTCCCATTCTTTATTTTCTTTTCACCACATCTGCGAGTTTAAAAACTAGTGATTTGTTGCTTTTATTTTTATTATTCAAATATATTCAGGGGGAAAAATTATCAAAGCAACATTTCTGCATCAGCATTTGTTTAATGCATGTGTAAGCATTTTTGTTAAATTAGAAAATGGCTTATGTTTTGGAATATTTGATATTTTATTGGTTATCATAAAATCTTATAAATAGTTTTTATTTATTCTGATAATTAGTAGCTATTTAATTTACCTATTTTCACTCCATTTTTTTTTTTTTTTTTTTTTGTTTTACAGACTATGTTTGAAACTTAAGAAAGAGAAATTTTAGTTGTCAATCCTTCAATTTATTTGAAACTTATTACATGTTTCCGTACATTCTTTATTTGAATAAATTTCTAGCATTTACATTATAGAAACTCTTCAGTGTTTCAAAAAATAACAAAGAACAAAAAAAAATGAATTAGAGAAATATTTACCTTGAAAGCTTCAAAAAATACCCAATGTAGACAGAGGTTAAATACTAAGACATATTAAAAAATAAAAGGTTTTATCTGAGCAGAATTAAAACACTACAAATTTTGAAAACTTCATTCGAATTTTATATCTTATTGAATATTTATTTTTATTCAGTATTTAGTGTGTGTAATTTTAGATTTCATAAATGAGATCGTACTTTTTATAAATTGTCAACCCACATTATCTTATTCGTGAATTTAGATCTGATGCAGTGGCACATATAACAAGTCACAAATGGCATACTTTATCAAATACAGCAAGCTACAATAAATTTTTATTCTTAAATTCTTACAAGAATTATTATAATGAATGTAAAAATTTATAATGCTCTATTTGAACATGACACACGACGAATATATGTAAGTGCTAATGAGTGAAGCTAACTGTAATTCTATCCAAATGAATTTTATAAGTAAGCCCAATCTTCTCGGGTAAGGGAAAATCCTTAAGAGTTCCTAAAGTTTATATGAGTTTCTTTCTAATCTGTATAAACAAAAGGATATCATATAAATATTGCTATTTTTAGTAAAGTAAAATCTTGTTTTTATCGTTTGGAAAAAACGTTTTGCTTATAGTTGTTTTTTTATCAAATTCTAACATTCTTTAGTGAAAATGAAGAACTTTGAAGTCAAGTTTCATAAATATTTGGAATAATATAGAAACAAATAGAATAATAGTAAAAAAATGACCGAAATTTTACAGGAAAAAATCTTTTAAAAATTGAAATGCTTCAGTATTAGTAAGACTTTGAACCAAATGTAATTCATAGTTTAAGAAATCTATCATATAAATTATTTTGTTCAAATGAGGGTTAGAAAAGAATTCATGAAAATGTTCAATCGTCAAAATTCATAAAACTGTGAAAATGGAACTGCTTCAGATGCAATCAGAAGTCATATAATTATAAACTTTTCGCTATTCCCTAGTTTATCTCAAAATAAATATTTGAAATGTATCAACAGCATATAATATATACAATCAATGAAAACAGTCTCGAAGAAATTCTGCCACAACTTTGAAACTTCGCAAATATTAAAAGAACAGTCTGGTTTAAAAATGATCTAAACTTCGTCTACACTCCCAGAATAGGTGTTTGCAATCCTGAACTGGTAAATATAAATATCGGCGTCTTGTAAAATTTATATCAGTGCTAAAAAAAACATTGATTGATGTAATAACCTGTGCAGAAAACGAATAAGACATTTAAGACGATGATTTGAATATTTTTTAGGCTTCAATAAAAGTTCATCTCTAATAGATAAATCACAGGATATTCGGTGTGCCATATAGTTCGTCACATTAATAGTTCCAACAATACTATCTGACTGTGTTGGCAGTAGTGGATACGTGAAGGAAATAACACACGCCCTACCAATTCAGGAAAAAACAGACAAATTACTCTTAAAAAGCACAAGAGGCCCATTCGTTAGACACGCACATATCTAACAGCAACCCAATCCTCCATTCATGGAGATGTAGAGGCTCGAGTGAGTGTGAAAATCATTTCGAGATTTATCCAAAAAATGAATATCAGATCCCAATGTCCTTCGCGAGTTTTGTTTTTACAGAGTAACATCGGTGGCTTCCAATGGTGAAAAAATAGAGCAGTAGAATGACATTTTGTAATGTTCAGCGAATGGTTATGCTTTGTCTTAGGGTCAGATGACCTTCGTGTCCAGGTGTGGAGGGCCTCTAGATAGAGGTCCTATTCTGATATTGTTGTCAAGTGGCACAGCTTTAGATCAGCAGTCATTGTGGTCTGGGAAGCCAAATCCTCTGATAATCTGTCCTCTAGTAGTTTATCGTGGAGCAAGGATATCTCAGCGGTATGAACATGATATTGTACCACTTAATGTGCTTCCATTCCTTGACAAGAGTCCTGATGCTTTATTTTAACAAGATAATGCCTTACAGCATACAGGATGGGTTGTCCAAGTTTGACTACATCTTACGCAAACACTTCCATGATCATGAATCTGTCCCTTAAAACTCATGTCTGAGCCCAAATGAAACTAGTGCTGCTATTATATCTCAATATTCAAGGTTTAAAAAACACCATACAAGAAGTGAGGGTCAATCATCACCAAAAAATATTAGACGTCTGTTTGATTTAATGACGCTTCATTTTGTGACCTGTATCGCAGCAAGATGTATCGCAACTCCCTATTGAATAGGACTTGTATAAGACCCATAGCTGCTACACTAATTATTCCGCGTCATGATTTTGAGATCTCTTCTATCCACCAATGATAAACTTTACTCTGAAGGAACGAATTATTGTAATTAGAAGGTATCACCTATATAACCAATTGTAAAAAGAAACTTCATTTGTTATCAAATGAAAATAATTATTCTATTTTTAAAGTTCAAAGAAGTTTTCATCCCTGATTTTTCAATCAAAGGGGTAGGAAAAAAATAACAAAAAGATCAATATTCATTTGGATAGTATATCTTCAATGCTACCTCTGACCAATATACCAAAAGAAAGATAAAAATTTGTTTACTTAAATAAAGTTTTATTAACATACCCATAGAAACATTAATTTTTGTTGGGTAAAAGCTCATTACAATTATTTACAGAATATAATTCTTAATCATTTGGCTAAAATGAAAATCTTCCTTGGAAATTATCTAGATGTGTGACTCTCAAGAATTTTTTTCCGCATATTTCTTAGTAGACACTTAAAATCTAATGTATCCACAAGATGAAAATTCTCAACAATCATATATTTAATGTATGATTTTACATTAAGAGGCTTAAAAGGGGAAAAGATGCTTTAATTGAGCATTTCCAAAATTGCTCGAACATCAGACTTTAAATCTTTGCTTTGGTTTGCGGAAAACACCCAGAAAAATGAAAGAAATCACTGAGAAGAAACATTTATTTATAAAAGAGATGCATTGCTTTCATTACAATGAAAGGGATGTTGTATTTTCTTAATGAAATTATTAATGCGTTGAAAAATGTTGATAAATGAATCTAACAAGTTTTGAATTTGACTCCTATACAAATTCATCTTACGATATACAATTATAATTCGATACAAATTTATAGATACTCTTATAGGTTTGACTACTATGTTTCAGAAAAAAAAAACAATTAACTAAACTTTGGGGCGATGTACTTATACCCGACACTTATGCCATAACTCAGTCAAATACAACTAACTCTAAAAGTCAATAACTCACAAAAGGACACACTAGTCAAGTATTACACAATTGTTTATTTCTCAGCTTTGTGCTATAATGTCTCAGGGATATTTGCTCTCCTTGTTAACCCCCTTAGACTGATTCACCTATTCAACTAATACCGAACTAATGCTCTCTTATCAAAATCTCTCCAGTTGAGGCTGACTTGATTTCTCGAATCCTTGTGCGGCTACTATCGCCCATAATAACTCGTGATATCGTCTAACGCTTGTAAGACATGCGCTCAGCGCTAGTCTCTCTCGGCCTCTATCCACTAGACTTTCTTCAGCTTAAATACCGTTATATCTACTTCATTTCACTTTATTTCTACCTGCCTCTAATTATCATAATCACGTTTCATTTTGATTGGTAAGAAATTGCTTAATTCATGCAATCAATCTCAATTAAAGTCCCCAAGATTAGTGAAGAGAAAATCGCGAACAGCCCAACATCACAACTTCATAAAAACTTGAAAAATCTTAACATGTTCTTCAAAGTCTAGAAAGGACTAGTGTATAGAAAGGACTAGTGTATTTGTGTTTTTATGAACAGGCATTTTGGCTCGTTTTCTTCTCATTTTCTTCATCCCATGCATATATATATATATTTGGTTCGTCAATAAAGTAAGTTTCTCAGAGGCCTTAAAGAGACACAAAATTTAGAAACTTGGATTGACACAGATGCCACACTCTTTCAGCTAATTCTAAACATAAGAACTTTCGGAATTGAAGCACGTATCATACTGAGAGACCAATGTCTGAATACCGGTCTCGAAGAACTCTACCGCCTGAGAATGGAACCAATGAGCAAAAATATTAAATGCACTCAAACCTAGTTAAACAAATTGTTTTTATAGAAAGTGAACAAAAAGAGATGACTATTTTTTCATTGAGGCAATTACTATGGCAATTTGCTTATTTTGTGAGGATTTAAACTATTTTTCTAAAATTTCAACTAGAAAATGCATTATGTGCGAAAAAAGACTTTGAAATATACAATTGATACATACCAGAGAAAGGGACATGAAAGTACAACATTGTAAATGTAATTTTTAAAACGCTGTATCATTTTTTTTAAAAAAAATAATTTGCAGATTATATTGCAGAACTAAGTATACGTAAGCCTTGTAGAAAAAGATTAAAACCATATGCTGCCGGAAATCTTACATATATATAGAAAGAATGGGATACGTGATTTATCCTGATAGAGATTTTTTTTTAAAAATCAGCTTATCCACTAGATTTTAGCTATTAGAAATGATAAAGTAGACAAATATATTGAAATAGATTCTTAGGTTCTTTTTAAATGTGTTATTCTACGATGACTATTAAAAATATGAATACTACTAATTCAATTCATTAACAATTTTTATAATACATATTGATAATGAACATAAATATCATTAAAGAAATGGATTCTTTAGTCTAATAAGAGGATACTATTTAATAAAGAAACATATACTAAGCAGTGATGTTTTTGAAGCGTATATATCCCTTTTTTTTAATATTATGCTATAGTGATAGACGAAAGTGCTAGTGTTAGACAACTAGTTCAGCTCATTAGCAATTTTTAATAGAGATATTGATAATGACCATGGTATCAAGGCTTTAAATACCTTCTTTTGCTTCTTTTCAACTACAACAAGAGCCGTGAATGAAACTATGAAAAGTTCGTTACACTTATTTACTCAGTCTATTATATGCAATACTTGGTAATGTATTCATCATCTAGTATATTAACGGATATGGTGCGCCGATCATGATAGATTAAAAAGGGGAATTGTAAAATTTACAGAAAATGAAGAGAATGTCTATTATATAGTATCCTTAGTTCAGGGATGGCGAACCAATGGCACGCGACACAATATTTTGGGCACGCCACCGATCATAAAGTTCACTATGAAGCATATCACGAACGAACGCGAGTGATCCTAAGCTGCGCAGTGTTCGGGCGCTCGGCGGCGGGCAGGAAGCGCGCTCGTTTGTTATTGTAGTTGCATCGTGGACTTCAGTTGCTAATGACGCATAGTTAGCTCACGCATGACATAATAGTCAATTTCGTTGACACAACTATATTTTAAAGCTTCTTTTATATTTGCGGTTTTTAACTGTTATTTAATATTGCTAGTTCAGCAAAAAAACAAAAAGTGCTAGATAGTGAGTGTATAAAAGAATTTCAAACTGAGAAAAATGACATGATTAGAAAAGGCGACAATGTGGTGTGTGTTTTATGTTCTAGAACTGTGGTATGTAGAACACTGTCTGTGAAACTGCATTTTGAAACAAATCACAGATTCGTTGGTCAAAAAAGCAAACCAGTGCAAAAGGAATTAATTCAAGTGCTATGAAAGACAGAAATAAACAATCGACGTCTATGACTAAATATAATGGCAAAAATTGTCATACGAGCACGGCAAGTTACTCGGCTGGGAATGTCATTGCTTGGCATAGTAAACCTTTTCAAGAGGGAGAGTTTTTGAAGGAAGCCTGGTCAGCATGCGCACCCTCACTGTTTAATGATTTCAATAATAAAGATAAGATAATTCAGCGCATCAAAGATACTCATCTATTTAGAAAAACAATAAAAGAAAGAATCTTAAAACTAGCCGGAAATGTAATAGATCAACAAAAAATTGACAGTAACTCAGCTCCTTTTATAATGGTATGTCTTGACGAAAGCACTGACGACACTAAATCTGCACTTTTACTGTTTTTGCTCGATATTGCGTAGGAAACGTCATTAAGGAAGAAATAATTGCGATAACATCGTTGCTGAAAAGGACACAGATATTTGTACGGCTGTTAAAAATCCGCTTGCTGAGAAATAAATTGATTTGAAAAAAATTGTTTCGGTAACAACTGATGGTGCTCCAAGTATAGTGGACAAAAAAAATGGTTTCATAAGTTTATTTCAAACAGAATAGGACATTTGATTCTTAAATTCCCCTGCATCATTCACCAACAAGCCTTGTGCGCTAAGAGTGGTTTAACATCCCTTGATATTGTAATATCGGCAGTCACAAAAATAGTCAATCTCATTTCGTCGCAGATTTTAAATAAGCGAAAGTTTGAGGCTTTGTTAAATGAAGTCACCTCGGTGTATAATGGCTTACTGGTGAATAATAATGTTCGCTGGTTGAACCGCGGGAACGTACTTCGAAGATTTATTGATTGCTTGGAAGAAATCAGACTGTTTATGCAAAATGAGAGAAAAATTGAACAATACCCACAGTCATTGGATGTTATGTGGCTTTCAAAATTGATATTTTTACATACATATGATAATGTTTAAATGAATTGAATGTGGAGCTTCAAGGCAAAAATAAACCAATTATCGTTATGATAGATCTCATTCGCTTTTTTGCGTGTTTTCACAGGAACGATATTATTACAAGAAACTACAAATATTTTCCAAACTTGGAAAAAAATATATTAACGATTTAGATATACAAGAGAAACCAGGTGAAGAATTTATTTCTGTAATTGATTCTTCAATCAATGAATTTTCAGAGATATTTTCTTTATTCAAAGAATTATCGGAAACACTCATGTTTATTATGTACCCTGATGTGACTTCATTTGATAAACTGAACTTGTCCAAATTCGATTGGTTGGAAATTGAAGAATTTGAAATACAGCTAATTGATTTCCAGTCTAGTTCAATATGGATTCAAAAATTTATTGAAACAATTGAAAGAGAAAGATTGGCAAGCAATATAAGTAAAAATGCGAATAACAAAATTTTGGAAACATGGAATTCGTTACCAGATACATTTAACTGTTTGAAGAAGATGGCTCGTGCTATTTTAACCATATTTTCATCTACCTAAGCCTGCGAGTCATTATTTTCAGAGATGAATAACATTAAAGACTCGCTTAGAAACCTTTTTACAGATGACTCCAGTTCAGCATGCATTCTGCTATAAGTAACATCTTACAAACCTAATATAAGTTATTTGTCATCTAATTTGCAACTACAGAAGTCACTCTAATGTTACTTTAACTTGAATTACGCGTATAACTGAGACATTGCAAAATGTATTTTTGTAGTAAATAAAGAGTTTTGAATTGATAATATTTAATATCCCAATAATCACGAAGTCAAAATTATTTGACGACACATCTACGATCTCATTAAACATTTTTTTAGAAAAAGTGGCACGTTGATACATCAAAGTTTGCCAACCCTGCCCTATTTAGTAAGTCAAAAAAAATTATCTTCGAACGTTATAGATATGTGACGTCACGCAGATTGTCATGGAAGCAGTTAATTTCTTGAGAAACATGTTATTGAGTCATCGCCAGTTACAGGAATTCGTTAAATTTATGATGTTTTCTACGGGCATATAATTAATTTTTGAATCGATTGTTAGATTGGATAGCTTATTAATTCTAAAAACAATACGACAGCCACACGGATGAAATTTTGGTTGCCACTTTACCTTAAATAACCACACCACACTAACTTACTTTTCAAAAGTAAGACATTTAAGTTAAAGTATTGAAAATGTTTTATGATTTACAAAATAAAATCAAGACCTTTATGTAATCAAAAACAAAATTTGTGCAAGAATTTTACAATAAAAACTGACTTTCAGATTTAGTCCTTTTAGTTGACTTTAACGTTTATATGTACTTACGTTAAACAAGAGTCTTCAAAGCAGAACCCACAAGATTATTACAATGTTTCAAACTATAACAGGGTTTAAAATGAAACAGAAAACATGGCAATCTAAAAATAAATAATTTTTTGTATTTTATCAGATTGGTTAAACATGTTCCTGGAAATAAGTGTAAAATAAGCTTACTTTACTTACCCAATGGATGAAGAAATTTTAGAATAATATTTCTAGAAAAATCAGTTTGATATATTAGGGATTCTGTCATTAAAAACTTTCAAACTAACAGTTTTCAAACGAAGTGCACAAAGCTACAATCTGACATTTAAACACTTTCCTCTTTTACTGGACTGCTGTAAGGTGTATGTTCTCATAGAAAACATGCGGTGCTTCGTGTGTGTGTGTGTGTGTGTAACCAATACAAATTTATTTTATTAGTATTTAAAGAGTACCTATATATTTGTCAGCAACGACTTATATCGATCCAAATATCGAAACATTAGTTTCTCAATCTTTCAAATTTGTCGCGATCTTCTCTTTTTTCCCTTCAATTATAAACATAAAATTAAATTAAACAATAAATGTTTTTCTTTAATAATAAAACACTAATTTTATAATTGAATATAAATAAAGATTAAATCACTTAAATAATGATAACTATTTATTTTGTCTTTTTGCCGATGAATAATCGTTAATATTAGCCTATTTTTTGTGCAGCATAAAACAACTCGTCTTCTTCCAAACTCCTCCAAGGAAACTAAAATTTTGAACACCCCAGAGATAAAAAAAAAAATTAAAAATCAATTGTATTTACTAAACGTAATAATACATTTTTTTTTTTTTTTGTAAATAATTTTTTGAACTGAAAGAGGAATTGCGAATTAAGCGCTAAGGTATAGGTAACTGAATTTAACTTGAATAACCAAATTTAACATGATCTTACTACTACCTTCAATATAAAAACTAAATTGAAAAATCAGTTATTACTCTATAAATCTCGTACAAACAATCTAAAACCAGACAAAAGATTCATTATTTTTCAATACAGAATAAAATCGAAAAACCCTTTTATTTCTAGACTTTTTGGCTTTAAAAAAATAAGAGAAAATTCTAAAGTAGCAGACAGTCGGGAAGAAATAAAACAAGGCTTATTTTTCCCCTAGAGAGGAGAACACTTATTTTGCTGCTTTCGATATGGAGTCCGTAAATTGATGTCGGACAAACTCTACACAAAATATATTTGAAGTTTATAGTCACTTAGATGTTTCTACCTAAAAACTAAAAAGTATGTATTTTTATTTTAGAGAAAAAATCCGCATAGAAATTACTTTAATGTATATAATATTGTAATGCTTGAAATTAACATAAGTTTTACTAAAATAGATGTATATTCCAAATAAATGTGTACGTGTATATGAAATATATGTTTCGATTTCATTGTTATTTTTTATATGCTATATTCTTTCAAGAAAATGATATGTGACATAATTTTAAAAAATAACAATTTCAACAATGAAATTCTATCTTAGTGGATAAATTTTTATCAAGAGATTAGCATTTTTTATAATTTTTATGAGTCGTTTCAAAGTATAGAGGCATCAATGAAATTTTTAACTTCTAGAGAGTTTCCATTGCTTTTCTAGACATAAAACTTAAACTTTTGCTGTTTATTTTGCTAAACATCTTAAACAATTTCAGTTATTTTAGAAAAAGAATAAAATTATCTTCTTATTTATTGCAAATACGTCATGAGTGAGGAGAAAAAGTTTGAAAATGGTTTATAAAAGTTAATATGATCAATACAGTATGATATTATGTAAATTTAGGAAAGGAATAAAAATAAAATTTAGATATTCAAAGACATTTCTAACTGCACCATTTCCAAGTTTTTCTTAAATTACCGAAGCAGGTAGGAATAATTGCTATAACCTTGCAGCAGTTTCATAACTTTAACTGTCTCTAAAGCATTCTGTATTCTGATTACAAAGCTCTAATTTCAGCTCTCCAATTATCAATGTGAGTTACATAGAAAAAAAATTATCTGCGTCTTTACTGGTATTTTTATTCGAACTATTTTTCGAATAGCAGACGATCTAGGTTAATTATCTTTTAAAATCAATGCAATAACCTAGTCTGAACACCTATCGTGTCGTACATCTAATTTTAATGCCAAAATTTTTAAACACATAGATGGGAGATAAGTTATTGTTCTTCAATACAAATCTTAATAATAGTTGTTTTTATTAGAAATGTCGTCAAATAATTATTCGATACATTAAAATGAGAAAGAAAATCACAATACCTTTCATATAAGTGATATATAATTATACTGTCTCATTCGATTATTCATGCAAAATTACTCATTTTCTAATAAATAAGAAAAACTCTAGGTTCATTTTGTGATATAATATTAATGAATGTCCAGTTTGTTTCCTAATGAAACAAAATCTTAGAACTAATGAATTGTAACGAAGTTAGAAAAAATGAAACGATTTCATTAAGCAAATAAAGTCCTTCCGCAAGGAAAAAATCAGAGCAATTGCATTTATAGCGTCTTTAATTTTTACAACTTTTGCAATCATTTCATATACATACAATCTGAAGATTTCATAAGATTCTATACCAGCGTAAAATGAATTTTAAGTATTAGATAATGATATAGATATTCTATAAGCTCATGTAGTAGTAATGATATAGATTTTAATAGAAAATTGTATTCATTAATGATGACTACAGAAAGTTTTTCAGCTTTTTAATTTAACAGACTGCTTCTAATACTTTTCAATAAATACCAAACTTGATTTTTTGTTATTTATATGACTAATTACATTTTAATTTCATTGTCTTGCTATTTTTACAAATAAACAAGAGCTTCAGCTGAAATTTCCACTACTGCAGCATTCGTACTCACCATTTGATATGTATGAATAATTCATCAGCTTATAATAAATGATCGAAACCTTATCAGTAATAATATACTAAGCGTCAGCACACTAGATTCTACCCAACATTTAGCATTATTATAATTTGAAATTCGATTCATTCCTATAAATTTTCACAAATATACATTACTGTAATAGGTATTTGATTCGATTTACTTTGTGAGTATGCTACTAATAATGTCCACATTTAGCAGTTAAAATGGTAAAATCCATTTAAACTTAAAATAGTGTAACTTGAAAAAATTTAAGTTATAAGAAAATTCTTTATGTTATACATGATTATAACACTTTAATGTGAAGCTCAAATTACTTAAGAAATGAAGCCTATTTTTTTTCACATGATTCTGAATCATAGATTTAAAGAATAATTCTTAATACTTAAAACTGTCCTTCAAGTAAGACCAAAATATTATCAAAAATTAGAAAAAGATTGTTGAAAGCTTAGAAGAGGAAAAATAAGACAAAATATTATTGATAGTTAGGAAAATATGGAAAATCCGATATAAGAAAATGAAGCATAGAAATATTCGACTTTTCTTACACATAATTATGTTACATTGAAACATATTTTTCTTATTTTCAAGTACAATTTAAATAATAATAAAAAAAAACTTTAAAAAACGCTTGAGAGTGACAAAAAAATATTTAAAATTATTATCGTTTTACTACTAACATAATTCAAAATCAATATCTATAAACACATCATTAATTTTTTTTTTTTACTTTACCTGCGTGTACGATTCTAAGTTATACCACCGAAAGTTAAATTATATCATCTGCAAAGATTTTCGGCATTCATGTTTGTTTGGTGTTATTAACGTCACACTAGGAGAAACACGGACTATTGGTGACGGACCTTAACACATCGATCAATAACTCCCGAGTCTAACATTGAAAACAACATTTTTTATGCAAAATTTTTTTTATTCATCAACATAACACCTTTTGTTAATCACCTTTTAGGGTGATACAATCGTTCCAACGCTTTTCCAA
>BMAW01004055.1:363580-469697 GCA_019974015.1 Nephila pilipes
TTTTTTTTTTTTTTTTTTTTTGCAAGAAATCTTTTTTGTTGCGAGTAAATAGCGATAAACAGCTTTCTGAATCATGGACTCGTTGCTGTTTTTGTTCCATCGAAAGCAATCGCGGCACCCACTTGGAAAAAACCTTTTTCACTTCACTTCAAAAAACCTTTTTCCTGGTCCGATCGACTTAAAATTTTGACACGTTTCAAGCAAAGGTTAGTACTCTAGAAAGACCTGGTTACTGGTTTACTACGAGCGCCATCTCTGGGTTAGTCTCGGGAGTTATTGATCGATGTGTTATAATTTTATGAGGAATCAGTTGTCGCTTTTGTAAGTGACAAGGGCGACAACTGAGCTGACATCCCCTCTCCTAACATCCACAGCACGACAACCAGTAGGACTTTGGGGTGAGACAGATTTAACGTGCATCAGCACCGGTAATACGGCGAGTCTTTAGTACGATCAAGGCTCGAACTAACGATTCCTTTAAAACCGCCGGCCATGAGTTCATTGCCTTATCCACTGGTCTAACGCGGCCATCTTCAGTATTCCTAAGAATTTTCACCTCTTTAAATACTTTAATATTTTCTGTACTTTCGCAATGATGTAAGATATATTATATTTCTCTGTTTGGTTTGTACTAGAAAATTTAATTACAATCTCGGTGATGACAATTTAATTATGCGAATAAATACAAAACTACCATTACGTGCTTATATGATTGCATGATTCCTGATTTATAATTACCACTTCTTTATTTTATAGATCACGTAACAAATAAATATACTAAAAACACAGCTTTCCTTCATGCTTTGAATTCATTGTATGCATTTAAATTACTGCAAATGTAGTAACAGTTTACTTTACATTTTCTGTAAAATTTAACTGGTGGCCTCATAAACCTATTTTGAATTTTGCATGTATATCCCAATAACACTCATCCAACTAATTATGCATGGTTTCATCAATAATTAACTCAGTAGTTTTGTATAATTTCAAATATTGACCATAGTATACAGAATATTACCCAAACATAGGATATTAAAAAAAGTTATCCAGCAAAAAATATTGAATAAAAAGCCGTACTTTTAAAACATTCTCAGTGGCTAATTGTGCAACAAGAAAGGGAGTCGATCAATGAATAAAGGGAATTAGTGTTATAGATCGCGCTTTTCATGCCATTTGATTGGTTGTCACCAGCTTTAATTTAGTGCTCCGTAAATTTTCAATGGGACGTGTTGAGAAGAGGATTGTGTGCTATCGGAGAGCGCGCCCGTTTCAATAGAGTAAATTACGCTTGGTTGGGGAAGAGCTGAAGCTTGAGTTTTAGAAATAAATGTAGATTTGAAACGGATAGTTGGTATAAATCAGAAAATATTTTGGTGAATTATTTGATGTTAAAGAGGTAAAAATTACTTAATATTCATTAATGGATATATATTTCGATATGGATTATAGGTATTTTAATATGGAAGTCGAATTTATTTACACAATTATATATCCTTTACATGCAATTTACGTATATCCCAAGTAAACTATAACTGGAATTTAATTACAACATTTTTGTTGCAAAACATAACTAGAAAGAAATCATTTTTATTTCTCTATTTAGAGTGTAAAATAAAAGGTGTATGAAAACATAACAACAAAGTTATAAAAATAAACAATTTTAAATTCTTGAAAAGTCACATAGTTTGCTATTAAAAACATTAATATATCGTCGCATAGACAACTTAAGTTTGGAAAACTCTATGCTGAATAAACAAAAAATGATGCTCTTAAATATTCTTCATTTAAATAACATGAAACACATAAATAAAACTTAATGTAAGTAATTAATCTTGGCCAATAAAATTTTATCAACATAAATAAAAATAAAACAGCTATTATGCAATAAGTACTAAATTTTTCATATTCTAACTTTTGCTTAACCTGATGCTCTCAGCTGAAAGTGATTATTTTACTGGTATTCAAGAAACACAAAAACAAAATTTTATTCAAAACATATTAAAATGGGAAATAATTTAATATTACTCATAAATATAAAGGCATTAAAAGTCTAGCAATTACCCTTATGAAGTTAAGTAAATAGAATTTTGAGTGAATTATCAAGTAAATATGAATAGGTATCAAAAATAACTTTTGCATGTTCTTGAATATACTAACAAACAAAAAAAATTTATTATTTATATTCAGAATTGCAAATATTGAAACAAAATGTTTTCATTACTTCCAAAACGCAAAAGAAAATCTTATTACTTGCAAATTAAAAAAAATCAATTAATTTAAAAGGAAAACCAAAAATATTTACTTTTTACTGAAATATATATATATATATATATATATATATATATATATATATTTAGAAATATCAAATTAGTTAATATACCTCTAAATATTCCAAATAACTTAAATAATTTCCTTACTACTAGTGCAAAGGCCGATTATTCTATTAATTTTTAAAAAGAAATTTAAAATATAAAAACTATAAATAAGACTAATTTTTTTATTGTTTCAATATTCATTTTACTATATTTATTTTTATTTTTCATTCAATTTTGGATAAAATAACTTTAAAATTGCTAAATTCTTTTGCAATTTTTATTTTTAAATTGTTTAACATTTTTTTCTAAATTCTAATTTTTTTTTCTATTTTCTAATTTTAATTATCCTTTTCTGTACTTTATTTTACTTTTTGTATTTCATATATGTGTGTTTATATATTTTTGTATTTAAGCTCTCATTCTTGTTTGTTTTATAAAGATCGTTTTTCACAAAATTTATTTTTAATGTGGCTTAAGAAAAAGTATTTGTGTATAATTTTACATAAATAGTGACGTATTTTCATTCATTTCTTTTCTTTTGCTTAAAATTTTTCAGATTACCACACATTGTATGTTTTTAAACTGCAATAATTATTAAATTTTTATCATGTTGTAAGCTAAATGAAATTAAATACTATTTGTGATCTGTAAAATATTAAAATCAATCAATCAGCAATGCAGTTTTGGTGGTTAAGATTTTCTCAATGAAAGCATTATGGCGCTGTGTTGAAGGAAAGTTATGAAAATATCATGAAATATCATGCTGGATTTTGGTATAATATTTATAATTCATTTTAATTTAAAATTATTGAAACATGAATATAAATATGCTTAAATTATTTTTATGGATTACACTAACATATTTTGGTCTAAAGGAATCTGTTTCCTTTGTTTACTTTTTTCTTTTTTCCTTTCATTGAATTTTTGTTCTGAATTCGTATTTCTGCTTAATTTTTGATTTCATACCATCTTGTTATAATGTAATTCACTGAAGTGGGATGGTTGGATCCCTAATATACATTTTTAATAAACACACAATTTTTCCTCTTCAAAATACTGAAAAGGATTTGTACAATTATATTATTTCCATTTTTTTCCCTTATTTTCTTATTCAAGTAAGAATATATATATATATATATATATATATATATATATATATAAAATTTATTATATATATATATATATATATATATATATATACTTTCTATGTATATATATATATATATATATATATATATATATATATATATATATAAAATGAAAATAATAATTAAGTAGTATAAAGAAATAATCCAGAAAATTTAACTGAAATTAGTGGTGACGAAATAAATATTAAGGCTGCACAATACCCTAAAAATGATAATTGCATCAAAAAGTTTTTTTTTCCCAATTTTCGGTGACTAAAATGTTTGGGGAAGCTTTACCTCAAATTTTAGAACTGATGTACAATTCATTTTCGTACGATATTGAAATATTCTGAGTGATGTCAACCTCAAGTTTTGACAGGTGAGGGGACATGCTTAGTTTCGGTTTGATTTTGAAACATTTTTCCATTCTTACTGATTGACTAATTAAAAAAAAAGCTCTGAATAAATCGATTGTTTCAGTGAAATTGTTATTCTCAACATCTTTTCCATTCGTTTATGTTCTGCGTTCTTTTGAGTTCTCATACTTTCTTAACTAAGACTGATAATAAAAAAGGTCTTTTTCAAGACAAATAATTGATTTTATTTGAATTTTATTTAGTTTAAAATGTTTGCCTTTTGTTTTCATTAATTTTTGTGCCAGTTGAGAAAATGCAACGGCCACGACACTCTCAGGTCGATAAGAGAATAATGTTTCGAAGAGTTGACACACAAGTGAGAATCATAGCTCTAAACATCAATCTTCTACTGATTTGAGACCTTCTACTATGAGACTTCAGAATACAAGTGCTCTGAATACAAATGTTCCAGATCAAGCTGATAATGTCCAAGGTGTACCAAACTACGTTATAGTGGATACTTAAAACTTCATTAGTTTGTTTACATATTTCCTATTAAACTCTTGACAAAGTGCATCTTTGAAATTTGTTTGTATAAGAAATCGATTTGCATTTAAGCTTAATGCATTGCATGTGCTAAATGTGGCCAAACAAAAAGAGAAACAGGCACTTCAAAACATTTGATTAACACCAAATTGCATGAAATATCAAGTAATGTCAACAAGCTTTAATTTTCAAATGTACTATTTGATATCAACAAGAGATTACTGCAATGATTGTTGTTAAATTTGTGACTTTTTATTCAGTGTTGGAGAAATTCAGCATGCATCTGAATTTACATATAATATTAAGTAAAACTTTTTTTTACTTCTACAAGGCAAAAGTTCTAAATGTACATCTCTTTGCAGTAAATCAAATGTTGTCTGATATTTGTGAAGAGTCAGAGAGACATATGGTTCAAGGAAAGACAATGATATTGTCGATATAGGAGAGTCAAAGGTGGAAATTAAAGGTAATGAGAGAACATACGTCAAACGCTCATCAGAATAGGATGTTATCAATTTCCTGACTGATTTTGTGATAGACTATGATGAAATATCGAAGCGGTGGAAAGAATTTCAGCAAACCAAACTTTCCCAAAAAGAAGTTAGTGCTGAATTCGATGTTTGGTACGAAGGCCATCAAAATGTTTGTAAGACACACGTCGGATCCTTTCGTTCAATGAAGGTAAATGACGCAGTTAAATTTTGGCCAAGATCTATGAGCATCGGTTTCAGATACATATCCTTGCTCTCTATCAATTATTCTAAAGCGTTCTTTTAATTAAAAGAAGAAACTGTACACAAAAGAGAGTTCGAAATTAAAAAAAGAGGCAGAATTCATCACCCTGTGAGTAAAAGATTGGGAAAGAAGTCAACATTTTGAGTCAATATATATCTCTTGTCAATGAATATCGGAAAATAAAAAGCATAAATTTTGAGGAAAAGAAACAGTATTATTTGAAGGAAGGGACGATAAGAAAAACCCAGGTAAGTACTACACTAATGCGCAAAAATAAAGTTGATATAGAAGCCATGAAAACAACAATTTTTTCTACATTATTTCATTGTATATCTACATATTAGAAGTCACAACATAAAAAGTGTCTTTTTGGAGTAGAATCCCGGTATTTCTACCAGTCACCATTGGACAGTGGAAAGAAACCAGATTCACATAAAGATTAGATGAAAACTCCGATCAATGATGAACATCTGCCCAAACTCTTGTCGATTTACCAACGATTGGCATCTACTAATCTATTGAGCAGGTGTGTCAATGGCATGACTCACAAAATTCCAATGGAGCATTACATTCAATGATTTGCAACAAATGCTCCAAACAAAATACTGCTTCTAAGAATCATGTACTGATTGCGATGTCGAGTGCAATATCTGATTTTAAAATCCAAATATTTCAGGAAAAATTATTGCCTTCCCACTAGATCATCATCAAAATATTTAACTATTTCCACTAATTGTAGAACAAAATATCTCAGGCATGAAATAAATTAGTGAATTATGTAAAGTCAGAAAGTAAACAAATTAAACTTGCTAAATTAAAACTGAGAAAAATTGGGTGTTGTGTACAAAGCTAGTGGTTTCGAATTTTAATTTGTAAAATTATTATTTTTATTATTATTTTATATTCAGGGCATTAGGTTCAAAACTTTGTGAAAATATTAAGTTAAGATTAAGCTGGATATTCTGTCGTTGTTATATCTAATGTTACCTATATTGAGCAAAAATATATTTTGAAAAAGAAAAAAATATATTCAATCATATTTTATTACAATAGTGTTTAATGCATTTCATAAGTTGAGGAACAAGATATTTAGAAATTAACAGTCTACAATCAATGTTAATCTTTGTTTCACGCTTATACAAATTTTAAATATGTTTATTTGCCAAGAACCTAGAAGAAGGGGGGGGATTACACAACAAATACCAAAGAAAGAGACAAAATTAAATGAAAGAACACTAAACCAATAAATAATGGAAAGATAATAAAATCACTTTATGAAAAGTACAAATCAAAGTGTAAAAAACAAATAAAACCAAGAAAAAAAATCCATAAAGAAAACGAATATAACATTTTTAAATTCTGATTCTGACTTGTGACAAATCTGCTGATAAAAAAATGCTTTACAGATACTGAACAATCCCTAATGACCAACATAATAAGCTAATATGGAAATTTCTTTAAATAAAAAAAGAGGCTAAGAACACAAAATACAAAAGTGGAAATTAAATAAGAAATATATATATATATATATATATAATTTTGTACCTAATAAGAATAGAAATTGAGCAATCTACACAATAAATAAAAAAAGTTAAAGAAAATTACAAAAGATTATGTATATATATTTCGGATTTTGTTTAAGCAAGTATCGGAATACATTATTTATTATTTAATAAATTTTTATGTGTGTATCAGAAGAAATTCTTATTAAATATAAAAAAAAAGAAAACATTTTTGAGAGAAAAAGTAATCCATAATTTCTATAAAAGTGTAAATTACCTTAAAATTCTACAAAATATATCGTTATAATTTCTTAGTTCTAAATTATTAATTAGCTTAGCTTAATGAATCAGGAAATCTTAGTGGATAGAGGAATTATATTAATTAATAAGTATCTTAGTATAATACGAAACAAATCAAGATTGTAGTTCGGAGTTCGAAAAATTATAATGACTGTATTTAAATAAATGCCAATTTTTGTTCATGAATAAATGCTACTTATTACATGTGACTAAAATGCCATTTATTATTCATGAATGAATATAGTACATTGTATTTAAAAAAGAATACATTCTCTGAAAATAAGACTTTTTATTTAAAAACCAAAGCTTTAGAAGAAATTGGTGGAATGAAGTATATTCTAACATTACGTAA
Source organism: Nephila pilipes (assembly GCA_019974015.1). Lineage (NCBI taxonomy): Eukaryota > Metazoa > Arthropoda > Arachnida > Araneae > Nephilidae > Nephila > Nephila pilipes. Next base: position 370,814 of record BMAW01004055.1, read on the forward strand.
TAAGAACTTAATTAAAATTAAGAAGAAACGCTCATAAGGATGTATAACTATTCCAAATTTATAGTTCATCAGACATTTTGATCCCCTTTTTATACAGTGAAATTAATAAATTTTAATTCCTTTAAAGTAAATACTTGCCGGAAACTTGTTTTTGCTAAAATGTCAAATGTTTTATAAAACTGATATGTTATACGAACGAAGAAAATATTTTCTTTGAATTGAAGTGCTGAAATCTCGCCAATAGTAATAACAACTTACATTAAAAAGGTACATTTAATGATGTAGTACAAATTTGCGATTCATCGTATCAGCATATATCAATCGATTGCATAATTAAAATTTTATTTTCGGGTTATTATTTTGATCGAAACTTGGCTCAGCTTGTCCGATTTTGGACCAATGCCCTAATATCACTCTTATTCGTTCTTCTGAAGCGGTTGTAAGAATAATAAGAATTAATACATTCGAATTTAACAAAATTTGGATCAAAAAATGAATTGCATTTTATTTTCCTCTGGAAATTAATTTATATATAGTTCTATATTTTTAGAAATATATTTTCTCCATTAAAGTACTCAAATTTTGATTTTAAAAAGTTTCTGATGTAAATTAAATATAAATGTGTTTTACTGAAAACAATTTGCAAACATTTAAATAAAAGCACACGCCTTTTTGAACAAAATAAAACTTAAATATGCATATAGGCTACGTACTCATAAATATTTGTTCATTCATTCTGTGTGGTTATTAATTGATTTTTACTATTACTGATACTTAAGATATAATACAAATACAAAAAAAATTTAATACTCTTAAAATGTAACAAAGTTTAAGACTGTTTAATCTTAGGATTAAAAAAATCACTTATACATTTATACAAAAACAATAAACAATTCCTAAACTTAAAAACTAAATTCATGTTTGCTAAAATGTAGTGAAATCATTAGAAAAGTAATGTTTATATAAATTCAAAAATGTGTAATAAAAGCATTAATAAGATCTATGATATTAAGATAGATAATAACAAAATTATTATTAGTGTTAATTATAATTTCACTTCAAATCAATGTTGATAATCATTTAACATGGTATGTAAAATTTTATACATGATTTAAATACTTATAACTTCAATTATTATTATATACATATAATTTGAATTTTCATTATTATGTAAAAAATTGATACATTATATTAAGATACATTTTAGCAAAATAATTGAAAAATTTAACATTCAACAAACCAAGTAAATGATTAGTTACGATATCTTAAAAGAGAAGTGTTAATATTATTTGATTCTCAACATCAAAAATAATATATAAAATAACAAAAATATTAAATTAGTTTAAATTTTGTTATTATTAAAATAACAAAGCTGTTAGGAATATAATTTTTTAAAGCTATTTGAATAAGGAATATAATTTATAAGTGATATGATTGTAAAAGTAATTAAATGATATTAATACTCCTTTGATTAATAATTGTGAATAGCACATTGTGTGGATAGAATATAAAAACAGTCTTTAATCAATAACTATACAAAGGCATTTAATCAGTAACTATACAAAGGCCTTTAATCAGTAACTATACAAATGATTAATCATTTATTACTAATATTGTGATTATATATATAAATATGTATATGACTGAAAAAAAATATGTTTAAATATAATTGGGATTAAAGCTGTAGTAAATATTTCACCTATCAGGAAAAATAATGCTTATCCAAAAAAAATACAATACATTTATAGTAATACGGTGAATTTTATTACACGACTTATTTCGCACACCCTTTAACACAATATAACTTGAAATAAGTTCCGACAGTTTCAAAGAAACCACGATTATTGATCGTACTCAGACACATACACGCACACTAAATCCTATCTCATTTACATCGCGTGCTCGAGAAAAAAGAAAAGATATGTAAAATGCTATTGAACTGGATGTTCGCCAAAACATTTCTCGTACTGCGAGCGATTTATAATAAGCATAGTAAATGGACAGTATAGAATAAAATCAATCATTCATAAAAATCAGAAGGAAAAGCAGCTTTACTTTGTCGTGATTTTTTTTCCGTTTCTCTTTACTCTCAGAGTTTTTAACGAGTTGAATACAAAGGATAAATGAATCCGCTGAGAAGCCTTCTTTTTTGTTGTTATTTTTTCCCTGTGTCCTTTTATCTCATTTACTGTGATGGACGATCAACATGAAAGGAAATGTGAAGAAAGAAGAAGAAAAAGAATATGCGGGAAGGAGTCTCAAAGAAAGATGTTATTTGTTTGCTACATCAGAAATATTGATTTTAGGAAGATGAGGGAAACCATTTGAATAACCGATTCCTTACCCTGAAACTTTGTCTTCATGTACCAATTATGAGAGACAAATAGTTTGAAAAACTCAGAAAGTTTAATGGAACATGATTATAAAAGTTTAAAAAAAATGTTAAATAATCAATGCGTCTTCAATCTTTTTGAATTATGGTAATATTGATTTTAATGTTATATTCGAACACTCCTGTGCTGTTAATAACCTTAACAGATATACGGTTAATATCCTGAAAGTTCTGAGAAAAGGCAATTGTCTATTCTTAATAAACACCCCGTTGCTATGGTAATATAGTTCTTTTATTCTAATTTCGTGTCTGGGAAGAAAGGATATACATTTCTGTATATAAATTTATTATTAGATGTATTTTTATATAATCAATATAACACTTAATTGTTTTTATTGCACCTATTTATCTTAATATAAATTCCATTTTATTTTATTTAACAATGTATTGTTTTATAATATAGTTTGAAATATTTTGTTATGCATTTCTTATCACAGGCCCAATTTATTTTGAAATTATTCAAATTTAGTTATAAGACATTTTACTTAAATTCATACCAGAAACAATTTGTATTAATTCAATGAATTATTATCAAGCTAAAGTTATTGTAATAGTTTAAAAGGTAACTAATTTTCAACAATGTGTTGTTTATTGAGTATTTCTGCCTATATTACTGAAGAATATATTGGAAATAAATTAAATTATTTATTTTAATTGTAAAATCATTTTTAGAACTAATTGTATACTATTCAGTTTAAACATAAATGTATAAACTTAAAAACTCACAAAAGTTTTCTGAAAATACATTTAAACAAATTAAAAAAAATTTGAAATTTAGGAACTTCTTTTTTAACATTTCTTATAAAAAAAACTTGCATCGAATAAGTATTATATTAATGTTTCAATCCTTAACGTTCATTTGCTACCTTAAATTTAAAACATAATCCACCATTATAAAAAAAAACATAATACTCTTTAAAAAAGTATTTGTGAAAACGAACTGAAAAATATATGTCTTAAGTCACTAATTTTACTCAGATTCTTACACTGAATTGTATGATTTTAATATTTTTATTATCGTATTGATAATATTATACTTATTAATATCATTAAATCCAAAATCTATATGGATTTATTACTCAAATATTTACCAATTAAGTAATCGCATTCCTTTTATATTGTGTTTTATAAATTTATTAAATTAAACAAATAATTAAAATCATTGCTAAAAACCATGGACGTCATTTGAATTCCTAATTGATTCGCTAATTTCCCCAACATATCACATGAGCATTTCGAAGTAATGTTATACTCGTATTTAATGTTCAGCTGCTCCTATACTACGTCGGATAACAGTTTAGCAGATACATTGCTCGATCTGCCCCTCAAATCACAGTTCTACTTACCAGGGGTGATTGAATACATTTTTGTTCAATTTCTTTATATTTGTCTCAATTAATATTCATCGTTTAATCTCGTATTTTGAGAGAGGAGAGGATTGAATTACTTAAAGTAACTACTTTCCAAGAAAACGATACTTAAATTCAGAAATTTTTAAATGGAATATTAAATCAAAAAAGTATATTATTGAAAAGCATTTTGAGACAAGTAAAAAATGGGGAGTAAGTATGCATTTTATTAATTTAAAATCATTTTCTTAGAATAAAAATTTGTATTTGAAATTAAGATCACCATTGCATAGCATCTTTTATGCTTTGTTTAAAACAATTTCGGAATATTATGATTATGAACAAATATTCCTAATTAAAAAATTTCGGATATTTTTATACATAATCATGGCTGTTTAACATAGCAGAAAAGGAGCTGTGCAAGGAACAATGAACCAAGGAACAATTAATTTTTTGTTAAAAGAAATAACACACACTCTTAAGGCATGTAATCAATCATGTTAGCAGTGAAGAACCGGTGTACTTTGTCTCTCTCTTCTTCGAATAGAAAAAAAAAATTTATGTCTGCTTACTTCTGGGGTTGATAACATCAAATGATCTACATCTACATAATTACTTCTAGGGTTTATAAGTGAACAGTAATCCCTCTCCTTAGAATGTCTCAAACTTTTTCGATTGACTTCGTGCAAGGAGAATATGATAGTCAATTCCCTAGAAGGATTCCTTCATCATCAAGGAAATTCACCACTAGCGGAACACGATGTGAAATAGAATTACCATCTATGAAAAGTACAATCTTCATTGGAGCTATTAAGAGACCGCAACAGATGTAAGGAAATAACATGTCATCTTTAAGACATGAAGTCAATAATTATTCTCTCTCTCTCTCTCTCATGTATGTTATGAAGAATATATCGATCAATTCCTTGAAAGATTAATTCGTTAAAAAAGAAATAAGCCCTTATTCGAACACGATGTAGAATGAAGTTACCATCTATACTGATCCATTCCTGATTATATGCAGGTCGTTACAGCCATTTACCGAGAATACCTACAACACCATCATTCCACCTACCTCTCAAATAAAACACCTTTGCTCCCCATTAAAGCAATATGATTGTCAATGGCCCATTTTCTCATAATTTTATCCCAACTATTGAGAAGTTTCTTCTTTCAATTTTTTCCTCGAATGAAATGCTCTTGGGTCTGTTTCTACGGATATTACGATGACCTAATGATAACGAAGTACAAAACTTAATGAGACGTTTTTTTTAAAAAAAAAAAAATGAATCGAAATTTTGGTGCCCAAAGTTGTTTGAAAGCGATGTTGTTGAGAATTAATTTTCATATTGGAGGTTCTTCCAGTCCATGGTGATAAATAACGAAACTTCATTTTATGGTGCTGCCCTCTTACGACCCTCGTCCTGATCTTCAGCTAACATTTCTAGTTTTCAAATACCAATTGCACAAACCTGTAAAGACTCTTTGAAGCATTATAAAGTCTTCAGAAAAATCAGAATAAGATAAGTCAACTCTAAATGACAGATAACTTTTTTAACTCTATACTAGCATACCGCTTTCGCTATTACAAATTACCGAGGCGTGTTCAATTTCACCTAGTCTTCCTACGTAAAGGATACCACAAGTAGCTTTTCACTCATGGTCTAAGACAAATAGTTTTTTTACGACATTAACAAAATATGTACAGTCCAAAATTTTTCAATGGGATCATTGTTCTTTTTTGTCTCTTTAACTTCACGTTTACTAAAAAGAGCTTCATTAGCACATAAGTTTGTTTCATGTAGAATTAATAATATCATATGACTATTTTATACAATCTGATATAAAAGTCATGTTACGCTTTAAAAGAATTTTTCATTTGCTTTAAATTTATCACGATGAATGAAACACCTTTAACAAATAATTTTATAATCCTGAATTGATTATTTAAGATCTCGAAGATATTTTGTAGAAAGTACGTATAATAATTGAATTAAATGAAAAAAAATCAACATTCGTACACTTAATTCGTACAACTGTATTAAAGAAGAGTTATTCTTGCATAATATATCAGCAGTATCAAACTCTATTACTAAAATTTTGAATCGATATTACAATTTTTTTTTACTTCATATGTATCAATACAGACTCGAGCTCCTTTGTGTTTTTTTTAAATAGCATATGTTTAGTACATCATCTAAGGTGCCTAAGGATCATACTGCTACTTTTATTGCAAACTGAAATTATGACAGTTATAATGAAGTTGAAAAAATGAAAAATTTAGCACTTTAGTACGATCTCTTTTAGTTTATAAAAGGACATTGGTTTCCATTTTAAATTTTTAGTTTGAAATTTAAAAAAATTTAAAATACCTTTTATTATACCACAGAAGGAAATAAGACCACTTCTCTATTTATCTTGATAAAACAATTTCTAATATTTTTTACTTCGCTTGAGCAAATGGAGCAAGGAAAAAAAGACACAATTTTATTACTTTTATGTACAGAACTTCGTTTCTATTTGAAATGTGACGAATCTTAATAAGAAAAGATGCATAGTTCATATCCTCTTAACACGGGTCCTCCCCAACTGCGATCTTCTCACTGTATCGTGACTGGCTACCAAGAGATAAAAAAAAAGGAATGTAATAAGATTGATCAGAATATAATCATGGTATTAAATATAAGAAACATATGAAACAAAAAAAAAGTTCCCAGGTATGTATTACAGCCACTAATGAAGGTAAATATAAGCATCAGGTGTAATATTACCTGCAGCTATAAGTTTCTGAAAATACTATGATTCGTGAACAAAACATAAGTGATTTAAGAAAACTCACCGCATATCATTGAAGAGCATTTTAAAGTATGAGAAAAACAACACTGCTTTATATTTCTCTATTCTTTAACCCTTCCACAAAAGATAAACTTACCAGACCAAAATAACAATGACTGTTCTGGGAAGCTGTGCAAACAAGGAAAAATTATTCGACAAATCTTGCTTGGTGCCATTGCTACAACTTGTTCTTACATTCCTTTTTAAAGAAATAAAGTCATCTGATGTTAACATTGAAATTCACACTGAACTTCCAAGTAGCTTGTATTACCCTCATATACATTCTTAAAAATATCTAGAGATATTGATTATGTAATTTTATTGGTGTAAAGCAAAAAAAAAGCAAATATATGTATTTAATACGTAAAATATGTTAGCACTGAAAGTGTTTAGACAATTAAAGAGAAATTTTCTTACAAACTTTCTTACTTAACATTCCAAGACTCTTCAGTTGCTACAGTAATGTACATAAAAATTTTCACTCTATGGTAGGCCTTGCGGTAGGTTAACGTTACCGTTACTTAACGTTTGCGTTAACGTTTTGAAACCATATATGAAAACAATTTTTGAAAATCGATGTATCATTTAATGATGAAATATTTCAAAAGTGCTTATAAACATTCAAAATACGTTTTTTTTTTAAATCAAGGCTTGAGTTTCGATGTTACAAACTGTGTACTTAATAGAAAATTTGCTATTGAATTTTCCGGTAAATGTATCCTTAGAGATAAAGAAAAAATAATGTTTAATCAAAAATAATACTAAAATTGAAATATAATACGAAGCATTTGCTTAAATTCCTTTGTTGTATAATTTACATTAATAATTATTTTTAGAAAATAATTTATTTCATTTAAAATTTCAAAGTAAAAGAGATTTTAAAATTTTATGATTGATGTTGCATAATGTAAATCTCTAAAAAAAATTTAATTGTTTTCTTTAAAATATGGAATAATTAATCAATGATCAAATATCTTTGATTGTGCTCATAATAAAACAATCGTACGCCATGATTAAAATTCTGAACGCTTAATGAATTTGCAGAAATTAAGAAATGCTTCTTTTTCATAAATGATAATTAAAATCGTAAAATTTAAAAAAAACTGAAATTTTTAAAAAGTTCAGAACATTTATTTTTCATTTAATTTATTACTTTCTTCGAAAAAAATGTGTCATTATTATTAAATATTAGAGTGATATCATTACATTAAAAATTAAGAATAGAGTAATGTCTCCTTTATAAATAAATGTTTTATTTTATTTATGTAATCCCTTGTAAGAAAATGTTTCATGCTCATGAGACACTATAAAAGTAAGTGTTCTTTGCAAGTAAAATGTTTCTTGCTCAAGTGAAAGAAGATATTAAAAAAAAATTCTGTTTTTATAACCCCACATTTTTTTTTTTTTTTTTTTTTCATATTTTAGCGTGTAAAAATCGTACAGTTAAACGTAAAGAACATGTATGAGTTAAAAAGAATAACGTGAATGGAAGACGTTATACAGGATATCAATGATATATTAATAATCATGACTAACTGTTTGTGGTTGTGGATGTAGATGAAAATGAGAGCAGATGCGTTTTAACATGTCTGTTTAAACTATTTAACACCTAAAATACACAAAATAATATTTAATTACAATGTTGCCTATTTTTAATATTGAAGGTTTATTGGCACTCGTTTGGCTAAATATCCTCGAACTTTGTCACCTCTAATAGTAAAATTCTGTAAAGAAATGTTAAATCTAGAATATTTTTCTTAAGAGCATTATATCCATACGGATTACAAAATAACCTACTTTTTCTATTATCAAGAATTCGGTTGTTTTAAAGCAAACCCTATATGCTGGAAATTCTTTAGACTGTAAAAATAAAATAAAAATTCATAATAATAAAACATTTTATTTGATATTTGAGTATAATTGTGTTCTGAAAGTGCAAATAAAACTATGCTACTTTATAACAAATTTTTAATTTATACTTAAAAATGATCATTTTCCACTATGAAAACAATTATAAAATACGTAATTAAATACGGGATCAGTGTGACAAAATGTGTTAAATAATAAATGAAAAAGAAAAATGCTTAATGCTTTGTAATCTAATTTTCTTTGCTCAAAATTATCTTGCTATTTAAAAACCTCTTTCAGATTCCCCAATTGATGATTTAATAATTATTAAAATATCATACTCTGTTTGGATATATTTTCCAAACTGAGTATGATTTTTTAATCATACTCTATTGATTCATATTTCCCTGTTGAAGGCTCCCGCATACTTTTTAAATTTGCCTGTGTATCACAGATAGATTATTGTGTTATATATCTGTTTCTTAATGGAGCAATAAGTTAAGTTTCTCTTTCATGTATAACGTAAATGCAGATGTCGAAGGAAAAGTCTACTGTGGTTATGTACCTGGTAATGGTATAAAACAATCTAGAATATTTAAGACTAAAACTTGTAATTTACAGGTCAACTGGTGTATCATTATTACAAACCCTAGTTTCCATCTATGTTGAAAATTAGAATTCGGACTAAAACGTCTAAATGTGCGTTTCATCCTATTAGAGTATATGAAATATTAACTACCTAAAACTATTTTTACTTTTAAGCTACAATTAGAAGAGAATAGTTTCAACACTTTAATTCTAAGTAAAATCTATACCTTCAAAGATAATTGTTTACTTAAAACCATTCTTGGATAAACTTGTAAGAAAAATTTCGTTTTTGCAATCACCATCATTTATAGATGGAGTATTCGTATTAGTAAATTTGCGTTTTATTTCATTTTTTATAAATTTCGTATTGTTGAACTTTTTTCATTTGAGTGTATGTTACTAGGCATACAAAAATAAATTAGATCGTTTCCTTCTTATTATTAATTTTCTATGTATCTCATAAAAAATTTGGAAAGTATGATTTGCTTTTGTAACAATTCATTATTATTATTATGTTTTAATATTTATTTATTTCATATTTTTAGTTAATTCATTTTTGGCTATGTTTTATTTTTGTTTATATGTATACTGAAGTGCCGCTGAATTTGAGATAGACAATGATGTGTAAGTTGTGTTATGCTGCACCTCATTTTTGCACGCATGAGAGTGCTATGGTAACTGCATATGTAGCTAGTACAATGATTGTTATTAATCAATCTCGTTTCAACTGTCAATATGAATAAAACTTCTGATTTAGACACATTTGATTGTGTACAAATAGTAGGCGCTTGACGCAGGGCCCTTTCTATTTCTGAAATCGTCAGAGAACTAAGACTTCGACAGTGTCAGAAGTATACCAAGAATACGCGGATGGTGGGGGAAAACTAGCAATTGGGCTAACTGCAAAGGACAATTATCATTAAATGAGATTGTTATGAGACAGCTCGGCCCTGTTGTACATAGCTAGTGAAGCCAAACATTAGCACAAATTACCACCTAGCGAATCAGGGCACCAGTAGTACAATCATTAAATGGGCAGTGCAATGCTTGCTTTACCGTATGTTCTTTAGGAGCCATACACCTTTGAGAGTACCAATGCTGAATGCTCTCTATCAAATTGCACATCTTGCCTGGACAAAAGAGCGCAGAGCAGGGACTCTAGAAAACTGGAAACGAGTAGCCCGGAGTGATGAACCTTCTATTCCGATTACTTCACGTCGACGGGAGGCTGAGAATATGGCATCAGGCTCATGAAGCCATTGGTTCTTGCATGCCAAATTGCAACTATACAGGGTCATTGCGACTCTATCATGGTCGGGAGTGTTTTCTCTTGGGAGTGTTTCAGATCGTTGGTTCTTGTATTAACCTATTTCAATACGATTCGGTACACAATGTTGCTGGGCGATCACCTCCATCTATTTATGTTATACAGTCATCAACATGAAAATGGTGTTTTCCAGCAAGAGAACTGCACTTTTCATAGGTCTTGGTTGGCTACTGCCTAGTTGGATCAGCATTTCTCTTACTTCTCTGTCATGCATTGGACCACCTACAAACCCAGATTTAAATCCCTTTGAGCATCTTTTGGATATTTTGGAGAAAGGTAGAAAGCGCAACGAGCAACACGTAGTCCTTACTGAATTATAGACAGCTCTAGCCAATGTTTGGCAAACCACTCCTGTGGAACTCTTCCACAAACTTGTTAAATCTACGCTTCATCATATAGCATCTGTTATCAAGGCCAGAGGAGGCCCAACTCGTTATCAACTTGTTATCCCTCATTCAGCGTATATAGGATGACCATAATTAAACTTACAGTTATCAGAACGTTCTGTAGCACGATATAATTGCGAGAATTTCGCCAAATGTCGTAGAAAGAATAAGCAAATTGCAGAACAAAAGATTCCGTGAAAAAAAAATAGTTCCAAAAGCCATTACTAAGAAAATATGTGGTGCTGTGTACCAAAAAAAAAGAGTTTAAAAAATGTATAATCAAAACTGAAATAAAATTACGTTTTACTTATCACACTTAACAATTTAATTCAAATTCAGTATGGTACAATTTTAAAAATGCATAACATTTATATTAACACTGATATAGTCTCTTACTTATTAACAATGATAAAGCACCTGCGGTTTCATTTCCTAATTCCCAAAGAACGCAACATAAGTTCTTCATTCAAATTTCATGTTACATCCTTCGGGACAGTGCCAGATTCTTGGACTTTAAAAGGCAATGTGTAATACTTTTCTAAACAATTGGATTGAAAGTTAAATGCAATAATGTCTCCTTCTTTAGTCCAGTATGCGTTACTAGTCAAATTATTTTACTTCAATCAATCCAACGTGTTATCTACCCTTCATGCTTTTAGAAAACACAGCAATGCGTAAAGGTAACGTTTCTGGGTCAGTTAATGGTTTAAAAGCAATGGTTGTGAAGTTTGAGAGAAAAGGTTCTCCGAGGGTTCAGCCAGGCAAAGGACGAAAACCCGTACCACCAGATATAATGAAAGAAGTTCCAACAGCGATTGTAGACACAGCACAAGAAAATATTGCTGTCTGCTATGTTGAATAATAACCTATCATGGAATGTACGGATAAAGATGTTACTTTCTGCTGTTGTGAATGCAGTGCAAAAAATGCAATATTTGGTCCACATAAACGGCGGACACATTGAACATGATTTGAATGTGCTAAATGAAAGGTAATTTTATTTCAGTATTGTTTCAGTATTTTTTAAAATTCTTTTATTTTTTAGTCTCTCTTTTACACAGCACCACATACTTTTCAGGTGGTGAGTTTTGGAACTGACTTTTTTTTCACAAGAATCCTTCGTCGACATATATATATATATATATACATGTGTGTGTGTCAATCTCTTGCTTTTCTTTTGATTTTACACGAGAAGTCGGGAGACATTCGTCTCAGAAGGCATGCTGTAAGGCTCTTTGTAAGTATTTTTTATTGTGAACTATAATTTTGTTTATTCTTTCGTTATTTTTTCTTATTCATGCCTAAAACTTCTCGAATATTGTTCCAAAATACTTCTTATTTTTCTTGATATTTGATGTTGTATGTTCAGTCGCTTATTTGGTTTTTCCACCATTTTATATAACATATTACAGAAGGAAACGGTTGGGCCCATAATTCTAGAGGTCCCTACTTACAACCGTCTGAATCTTGTTACCGTATTTAATATGTTATATTTCATTCTTTTACGTTCTTACATTTTGGTGGAAATTTTATTTTTTCAATTAAGATTTTTTTTGTCTACTTTTTTGCGCCATCATATCATTTATGCTATTTGAATATTATTTTTAACTTTCAAAGTTATTTTTTATTTTTTTTCAATTGTATTTAGTATTTTTAAATCAATTGTGTTTGGAATTTTTAAGTGGGCAATGATTTTGCTTGAATTCTACAGCTTGATAAAAGTTAAATCTACACAATGCTATAAAAAATATTTTTTTCATTTATTGTTTTATTTTCTAAATATATATTTTTAAATGTAATGTTTTCTTTTGTTGTTGTATACTTATTTATATACATATATATATATATGTAAGTGCTGGTTCCACGAGGTGTTGCATTAGTTCTCGTTTGTGATCTCATAAATAGTGTTTTGATTCTCTTTTATTTTTAAAGATGGATCAGCTTTTAATGAACATTAATAAACGTTATGCAGGCAAAGGACCTATATCCTCAATCAGGCGCACAACTGTGAAAATCAAAGATATCGCAAATATGAAAACTGTTATTTAGAGTTTGTTTTATATCGAATGAATGTTGGTGCGGGCTTGCTTTTGATTTTCACAGTATTTTTTGACCTCAAATAGAATTTACTTCATTCAAGAAATAAAATACATTTTTGTAATACGTTTATTACAGATTATCACCTGGTTTATGAAATGGTTTCGAAATGAAAATATTAATAAATTTGCATGGATTCAGGATACATTCATCACCAGTGTTACACGCAAGAATTTTTTTTCTGAAGAAGAAAATCTTATTGAGTTACATGGCGGCAATAGTTTGAAAGTGAAATTTGGCACCACATGAAATAGACCGAATTTTGAATTTCAATAACATCTGTGCATCCTCTTTTACATTATAACATGAATTCCATTTTCGACTTCTCATTTCTGTTAAGTTTGGATATTTGCTATCGTTTTCATAAAGAATAAGTATCCAGCACATTCAAATTGGAAAAGGAAATTAGAATAACGTTTCCAGCTTGATGCCAAGACTTGAGGATGTGTGTTGTGATCAGCAGGCTCAACCTTCATATTATTTTATGTTAACTAATAATTTATTTATTTATTCCATAATGCTGTTGTTCAGTATATTTGCATTACAGTTTTTTCTTCTAAATGTTGTATTCTTACCCCTATTATTGGCCATGTTTTGACAGAATAAGGCATAATGGTAAACTCTTAGTTCAAAACAACCATTGCTAAAAATAAATGTTTAAATACTACTGGACTTATGACAGTTGTCCGGTAATATTTGGCTCTTGAGTCATAATTCAGTTTAATATATTAAACTTTAAGGGACAGGAAAACAATTTAAGAAAACTCGCGACTGAACTAGCGAAATTATTTATTATCAATGCCCAGTATATCAAAGGCTCTCCTCGGTATATTATTCCTTGCTATCAGTCCTAATTATAATTGAGATTTAGTTATCTTACCCAGGCCTCTACTCTAATCACTGACAGTCATTGCTAAAGATTACGCCCAGTCCTTTGGATCATTACAATTTTCTAATCATCAGTTGTCATTCACTCCGGATACTAACATTCGCTATTTCTTCTCAATTTTCCCTTACTTATCTATCATTATACCTTAATTACTTCCCTTTATTTCAACCTGCATCTAATTAACATAATCACTTTTCATTTTGGTGGGGAAGAAATTGTTATTTTATGCATTTAATCTCAATAAAAGTCTCAAAGGTTAATGAAGAGAAAATTGCGAAAAACCCAACGTCCAAGACCAAACAATGAACTAACCACGATAAATCGCATAATGTTTAACCACAATATGATGGTACCAAAGAGGGCACTTAACAAGTCATCGTAACCTGATAAACAAAATAACGGGCTTGTCATATTTTAAGTTTTAGGTAGCTGTTTGAGTCCTTGTAAAGTCAAACAAAAAACGTATTTTACAATATTTGTCGCATGTTACACATGTCATTTCAACATCCTCGCTCTAGCTTGATGTAGTTGACGAAAATGAGGCTCCAGGTCAAGCATGAATCTTGTCACGTAAGTATGGTTCAAAATTATGGGGTTTATTGATTATATTAAACAAACCTTTGAGTCAAATTAAAATAGATAGCTAGAAGCATTCAACAAACCAAGCATTTTACTTTTTAAATGTCGGCACTGAGTTACATTAAAGAATGAGAGAATTTAAGCTAATGCAAGCTTGAAGAATATTTTAAAAGCATATTTAAAAATTCAATTATTTGTATAAAAATGTAACGATTTTTTTTTATATTTTTATGGCAGTTTAATCACGTTATGAAAAGCATAAACCAGTTTCTATATCCATATACAAATTCAGCAATTTATACGAAAAGAATCAAGAAATAATGTAATTAATTCTTCATCCTCTTCAGTTTTAAATTATTTTTGAATTGAATAAAATTTACGTTGAGCATTACCTTAACTTGTCGGAAGCTTTACTTTATCTAATGTTTAAAGTTTAAAAAAAAGAAAGTACACTTTTAATGCACTTCAACAAGATAATGTACAGGTATAAATTAAATTGAATTTCACGTATCTCACTTTTTCAAACTCTTTTGTTATTTATTCTCTTCACTTTTCATAATAATCTTACTTTCCGTAGAACAAATTCAATTTATTGAATCGCATTTTAACTAAAAGGATTTTCCCTTGAAGCAAGTATAGCTCTTTCCTTTACTTTGTAACATTTTTTGCTGGCTTTAAGATTATAAGACTGAAGAAAATTGAATCGTTTGCTGCAAAAGAATGCACAATATGTACAAACTTGGGTCGGGATTTTTAAAATTGCAGGTAAAACTATTAATAACTATTAATACACAGCTATATTAATTTAAATGATGTTTCAATACAGGTTTGTCAGTTCTTTCAAAAAGTAAGTAAATTATATGTTAAAAAAATTATAAGCATACTTATACAAAGAAACTTACTAATTAGGAAGAGTCAAAATTGTGTCAGTTAGTTCACTGTTGGTCTTTCAAACTATATCGCTAAGAAAGACAAGTGATATCAGAGCCAAATTTAACAGAGAGATAACTCATAGTACACTGGTGAAATGATTTAAAATACAGCCAGACGAAGAAAACAATACGGATAGTTTTCTCTAGGGTTAACATTAACCGCTGTTCGATAATGAATGAAAGAGGCTTTGGGTGTCTTGTTGGGGTATAGCAGTCCACACTGCCTCTCCACAATGCCAAAGACAATCCGGGTAGCAGCAGGTAGTATATGCTAAGCATTCTATTCTCCAATCATCGTCTAGAATTGTTCGATAGGCGATAGATAGGAGGGAAATGACAGGCAAAAGCAGTAATGTGCCGCGTATGATTGCGCATAGTCTTCTTAGAATATGATCTCGGACAAGGTCTGAAATCTAAGGGAGTGAACAGCTCCAAACCCTCAGACATAGAACTGACTATTCATTTTAAAGGCAATTTGCGTAATCTATCGCGATATACGTACACTGAGAATGTCACGTATTTGGATAGTTCTTTCATGATGTAGCATTTTGAATAACCATCAGTATATTATATCCAATGAAGAATTAATAAGCAGAATAAAACTAAGTTTTTGTTATGTATTGGCGATTTTTTAATGATGCTGATTAAAAAAGAGTATTTGAAATTTGATGTGAGAAAATTTTAATTTGATAATTGCATTATGTGTGATTTAATGTTCTAAAATTACGACCTGTAAAATTATAACTTACAAAATTAATTCATGGTAAAATAAAATATCATTGTTGGAAGTGATACGTAATGCCAAAGATCATAGAATAGTTGCTCTTAATTTTGCACGGACCTTATTAACTGCTTTAAATTCAGAAATGAAGGGTCCACAGAAAGTCATTTCAAGTAGAACTTTCAGAAATGTCATTAGTTCTTCGGGAAAAAAGGTTCTTTATTTCTTTTTCTGCTGAACCATTCTCCTTTACAGCGATCCATATAAATGAGGTTTTCACCAAGATTAACACATACATTCGCACCATTCACACAAACTTCGTGGATACGCTCTTCATCGACACACTTCGGACACCCTCCTTACAGACATATTACGCAGACACACTACACGAAGCATACACAAAAACCATCCAACGATATAACCGAAAGAAGGAAAACCAATTACTACTATGGTTAATCACTCCATCTATCTCCCCAAATGGTTTACATGTGAGTTTCTGTTAAATTCATAAGAACAATTTGCTAAATTTAATGAATTAATAACTCCATCAAATGTTAATCCTGTATTATTTAGGAAATATTGTCTTAAATTTATTTTACTCAACTTTTGATGGGAGCTTCTTTTCTCCCACTATACGCTCATTTAATTTCACTACGATTACTAAATGCAGTTAATGTATAAATCATAGTTTAAAGATAATAGTTAAATTAGAGAATTGAAATGTCGTATCTGAGAGAAATAAACTAGGTATCACGTTACACTTAAAAGTTTTTCAATTATAAACGAGGAAAAGGTCTTGAAACCTTGAAGTCTTAAGGCATATAAACCAAAGTATATAATTTGAAGTTATTTGTAAATATTTGAAATTAATTTTTTATGTGAAATATAGAGAACTAAAGAAAAAGTCAAAACTATTGAAGCAGCATCGAAATAGAAATCTTTTGTGGACCAAATTATTGTGATGAAGGATAAGGAAACAAATTAGGGTTTTTTTTTCCGCTAAAAAAGCACTTTTGTCTAATTAATCTTATAAACAGTATAGGTTTAACTTGAAGTGCAAAACTGAAGCATGTCTCAGTCGATAAGTGCATAAATTCTAGATTAAAGGGAAGTATTTGTGCCTGTTGGAATATACAAATTATAGGGAATTTCTGAAAGCCTAATTTCTAGAAAATATAACACAGTGTTTTACAATAATCTTGTTCTAGCTTTATCATAATCTTGTGTGAGGGCTACAAGCTCAGATGGAGTCCTCTTCAAATGAACTGTGGTTCAAAATTACGATGCAAGCAGGAGCCGAGTCAAATCTCTATTGACAAGTGATTTAGATTTTCGGATCAACCGAAAATGTCCTTTTGCGCACATTTTCATAAGAGGTTTCATAGATCTGGCTTGGCCTCCAGCTTACCAGACGGATAACAAATAACAATTCATGGGTTTTTTAATGACTCTCAACTGATACAAGTATTTCAGCAGAAAATTATTGTTTAATCATGACTATCAAAGTCCAGATTTGAACCCATGGTGGGTAATCTAAATCGTTTTCTGCATTTACGAGTGATTAGTAGTTTTCTTCTATTAAGGTAATTAAAGTTGGAGTAAAAAAAATAGAAGGTACAGTATTACCACAAAGTGTCTACAAAATCTCATGTGATGGAGTATTTGAGATCATAAGAAAAATTGTTGAATTGATTTCATACAGACAAATGTAAAATCGCAATTAATAGGTAAGGTATCATAATTTGTAAAAAACATTTCTTACACTTAATTCTAAATAACTTATTTTTTCTAAGCTCCAACTACATTATTCAAACACATTGCAAGACTATCAAGATCTTTATGTCGCTTGGTTTATTACATATAGTTTAAAATATAAGTAAAAATATTTCTAAATCTTAAAGATTAAAAAACTTTAAAAAGATTTATTATTTTAAATTAACTATATAGTAGCTTAAAATATTTTACTAAAATATTTAGTTCGTTTTAGGTTTTCATTAATATGTATAACATTAACAAGTTGTTTAATTAACAAAATAAAGTCTTATTATGAAAAGACAGGAACGACGTTTTAGACATTTGTTTTTAAAATATCACCAATATAGAATTATCTTATATAAAAAACAAGATTCGAATTTTAGAAAAAGATTACTATTAAAAGGCACAACTTCTAATTATTATAAATATATTAGACACGTACATAGCTAGCATTGTATATAACTTAAGAAAGCTATTTTAAAATCCACACAAATGGATTTCTAAACAACATATATACAAATATTATTAATCACTTGAATAATGAACAATATCCAAAACTAGTAAATCCAAGCAATGTACCAACTTCTGATGTAAATCATATAATCCCAACGGAAAGGGTATAGCCTCCATTAGGGCTTTGAGACAGCTTATGGAGACAGCTTCAGATACATTTGGGGAATTTTGAGATGTATTTGAAGCCACAAGCAATGTGTCTCAATTAATTGTGACAGATAGAGCAAATAACGTTGAAAGCTGTACTGATATTCATTTCTTTA
Organism: Nephila pilipes; assembly: GCA_019974015.1. Lineage (NCBI taxonomy): Eukaryota > Metazoa > Arthropoda > Arachnida > Araneae > Nephilidae > Nephila > Nephila pilipes. The sequence goes on from BMAW01004055.1 coordinate 389,288, forward strand.
AAAGAAAATATCATTATTTTATTGGTGTGAAATATTTGTATCACATCTAAATAAAGATGAGGACTTGTATGGAAAGATGTCATTTTTAAACGGTCTAAGCAGTATTTGAATATCATTTGGTTCAGTAATTTTCAGTAACAGTTTGCAATAATAGTAACAGTAACAGTTCGCAGCAATAATAACTCAGTAAATTTTTCGAAAATAAAAAAAGAGAGATCCTTGTGCGTGCGTGCGTGCGTGTGTGTGTGTGTGTGTGTTCATATCAAATTTTGAATAATTTTAGCATATTTAATCTAGAAGTTTACCTCAAAAAATTTTAAAATTTGAAAAATAATCTCTATTTTTGACTTTAATTTAGTATGGAATAAAATAATTTACATTTAAGACATAAAAAATTCATTCTTAAAACATAATGAGTTAAACTTCTGTTGCATATTCAAGAGTTGGAAGTAAGCTTCCTTTTAGAATCTGTTAATGTCTCATCTGTTTTCAAGAATATGCCCTTCCCCTATCGATATCATGAAAGAAAAAAAAATAATGGAAGTAGAAATTTACATCGATTTTTGAGCCCAATTTACTTTTATGAACTGAATTTTATTATTAAGAGGTAAATTATAAAATGAAACTCATTAATGAAAATAAGTATAAACTTTGGAAGAATAAGTGTACACTTTGGAAGAATAAGTATAAAATATAATAATAAAAACTGAATCAAATAAATAATTAATAAGAAACCATACATTAAATGGATTGTGAACAAAAACACTCTCATTCCTTCATTTACACATTAAATATACGTACTTCGAAAACTCATGCAGCCCAAAAATATGTTAAGCGAATCATTGTATTCATTAAAAAAATAGAAAAATATGTTTAACTAAACTGTCACATGTGTAAATCTATTAAGTGGAGATAAAAAAAAAATGTAGTGGATATGTTCATTACAACCATGTAAAAATTTGATAAGGATTACAAGGAGACAAAAAGGAAAGGATTTGTTCATTAATTTTTGGATACTTTAATGCTCATACTTTTCCCAATTTATTTTTGAAAAGGAACTCTATAATCACAAACTATTAATATTTGGAATCAATTAAACAATATGAAATACAAAACACAAATTAGAAATTTTTCTTAAACTTAAAAACAATAAATAGCATAAATAAATTAATAATATTCTATAGAAATAAATAATAATATTAATTTCAAACAAAAATAACCTTCAAAATAATTACAACTTTAAGAAACAGGAACAAAAATTAACCTTTACTCTTCTTCAGAGCTTTGAAAAACTAGAATTTTCCATTTTCATGGTTATCCAACATCACTTTATGAGTTAATAACAGAAAATTTGTCCACGTTTCTCTAATAGGTACTTCTTCTCTAATTAATATTTTGGCTATATTTACCAATTCGGATACATGCAAATACTACATTAATATGATACACATTAAATGTATAAATGATATAATGAAAACTATCAAAATAAATATTTTTTATTTCATTTAAAAAACGTGTAAATTAAGTACCATTCAAAAAACGAGGGATGGGTGTGTCTGGATAAGAGTTTTATTTCTAAGTGTGAAACGTTAAATATAAAATGAAAGTAAAATGGAGTGTGACTTATTCAGGAAGGACTGTTCATTATTGCGCAATTTCATTTAAAATGATTTATATAAATCTTTGATTTCTTTGATTCTTTGATTTGAATCTTTCTTTACATTCTTTGATTTGTGATGTGTCGTTTGACACTAAAAATTAGAGTTAGAAGGTATACTAATATGGAATGTTTCCTTATGTATTACAAAACCATTGGCAGCGGCATACGATAGATCACTATATCGAAATGAGTATCATAAAGCAAGATTAGAATATCTCGCATCTGGTTAAACAGTCAAAACTCTTTAAAGAAGTGCTATTCATGCAAAATCGAGGGACATTACATTATGCAAATGAACAACAGGATAAAAGTTGTTTTGAATATATAGTCAATCTTTGTTGTGATACTACATAAAAGTTTTCGAAATAGCCACATCATGAAAATTACAGCGAATGCTGTTTATTGGAAGAAGTTAGGAAGGCCTCTAATGGCTGATTATATGCTAGTTAAAGTTAGTTTAGCGTAACAAAGTCAGTTGACATACGTTCTTATCTTGTATCCATAATACCAGTTCAGAGTCCTCTTCTAAAGCTATTAGGTAAAGCATTTCTAAATCTCTCTATAGTTCATGACATTATATGAAAAATTTCCAAAGATTCTGAGAATTTATTTTAAAACTTTTTCATTAGTAACTTTTGCAATTGGTTTTTACACTTTGATGACATATGTCACTTATATTTTTAACGACTTTTGTTGCACTTTTTTGGAAGTATTCATATATCTAGTAATAGGTATTAAAATTTAATTATTTATAGAAGTATGAAATTTATATCTTTACTTTTCAAAAAATATTCATTTCAAAGAATTTTTTGACAATTATGTATATACAATATGCAGGCGTTTCTGTGCAGTTTAATTGATTGCCTTACATCAAATTTTAATTTTAACATGATTCTTTTTTATCGTTTTGACTCTTTTCTTCGTATATTTATTGCATATACCTCGATTTCCAATATGCTGTTTTCAGACATAAATACTTATAATACTAAAAATTTTAATTTTGGTGTTTTTGATGATTTTGGTGTAAAATATGATATTTTTTATCAAGCTCTTGTTTCCAATGTTTCGAATTTGAACATTATTCTTCTTTATTAGATTATTTTAAAATAAAGGCTCTGATAGGTTAGAATGGAATAATAGGATCGAAAAAACACGGTTTAAAATATTGTTATGCAGAATATCTGTTACATATAACTAACATATGCTGTTATAATGGAGTTATAAATTGAAAAGTATAGAAGTTTCTGGGTCATATCAATATTTAGCTGGGCTTGAAGTCAATTGATATTTCTGAACCCTTCAATATTTTATAAACAAAAAGTATCCATGCATATTTTTAGAGAATTATCACACAAACAAGAACTATCTTAGACTTATAAAGGATTTTTTACAGGTGCAAAGAATATATTTGAAAAGTTGTGTTATACGTGTAAGGAAAGTAAATTTTCAGCAAAAAAAAAATTGGATTAATTTTCAAGCTTATAGCTGATATTGCATTGAGTGGTTCTCTAAAATAACTGTGGTACATGTTCTGAAAGAAATATGCAATCAACTTTATAGAACCATTAGGGACACCCTGAAATAGCGGGAATATTCTCAAAACAGAATTTCTATAAAATATAGTAATCGAAACTCAAAAATAAGATTTAGACATTTGAAGAAGCCCAAGCCTGAATTTACGCTTGCAAAAAGTTTTTTAAAGTGTAATATTCATTATATTTCATTGATTTTGAGTAACCCCTTTAACATAATATATATTGTAGTAAATATAAATCCAAAGAAGCTGTAGCATTTCTGTTAAACAAAAACTTTTAGGTGTTGTTCTATTCACATATTTGTCCAGTAGTGATTCATTCGAGAAGCCTTTAAAATTATCTTATAATTATTCAGATATTATATTTTATACTGTACACTATTTAAAATCATTTCAGATAACAACAAGGAAATCAACAAGGGATCACATTCTACGCGGCATGCTACCGAGTCTCCAAAACGTATTTAACATGCGCACTTTTTTATAGCTCCATTTTACTTGAGAAGGCAAAATTTCTTACTATGTACATACTGCTAGAATATTACTGTCTATATTGTTCCATTTAGATAAAGAAAAATTGAAGGATGTGACATTTAGGAATGTTGAAGATTTTTTCACTCTTTTTATTTGTAGTTAATTTTTTGTGGATTTGACCAATCAGGGTCGTCATGACTTTTCAAATAATGAATAGAAAGCGAAGAAATGTATAAAGAATGAATGACGTCCCAACATGGCTATTTAGATTCAGAACCATCGAGGTTCAATAACTAATCAATCAAAGAGCAGTCTCTTCAAGATAAGTGAACTGGATTATATTTATGTGTTTAAAATGATCACGCAATGATTAATCTACTACGACAATGGAATTAGAACTGTCACTCATCTTCAGTTAAAGAATATAGAACACATTAAAAAGTTTTAAATTAACAAAATATTATTATATGTGGGTTCAAGTCATGATTGAGTCATTCGCATCAATAGCGTAATTACTATTCTTTCTCCAGCCTTCTATCAAACTCCTATCTATTCGTCTGCTATCACATTCCTGCTCTCCTTTTCTCTCTATATAATTCTGCTTACTACATCTGAATTTATACAGTAATTATAATTTACTTAAATTTTAAGATGAGTTGCTAGAATCAGATTAGAGATTTCCGTAAGAATCAGAGATTAGAGAATCTATTATAGCGCTTTCCAAAAGACTAGTTAAAAACAAAGTTAACTCGTGTTAACCGCTACAAATATATTGAAGAATTTTTCAAATGTGGTTTGTTATGCACCAAACATCACCAAAAATGTCAGTTAATGTGTTAATGTTATAATCTCTTTCCTTATCAACGTTATATAAAAAAAAAAAAAAAAAAAAAGAAATGTAATGCATTTCTGATTAGAACAGATAGTGTCAATGTTGCAGATCTTCATGACATAAAAAAATTTACAGAAGTAGAATGAAGGATTAAAAAAGGCTAGATTCCTAACTTGAATGCATTTAAGGGAAATCCTGCACTAAAGAAATTCTTTCTGACTCCTGTAGCATTTTTTGAAATTTCCGGTATGTCCTTCAGAGACATTTTTTTCAAATGTAGTAACAATAAAAAGTTATAATTTAATACAATATTTATACTCTTCTTTGAAAAGGTCCATTTATGTATCACATATGGTGTGTCTAAAAAATTCGGTGAATAAATGGATTTCTCAAAACCAAAATGAGTTAAAAATGTGGCTTCGCGCATGTGCAAGGAGATACGAATGGAGAGACGGCACTTAGCAAGGAGCGCAAGAAACCGACGCAGATTAGCTATGACGTAGCACATTCTACTGCGGACAGTCGAATGGCGTGAGTGGGAAAACTCGCGTCAAAACTCAAATGGAACATTGGATAAACATAAAGTTTTGTTATAAAATGGGAAACACTGCTACAGAAACGCATGCATTGTTAATTCAAGAGTATGGAACATAGGCACATGAAAATAAAAGCGCGACTGGTTTTGGTTTAAACGTTATCGTCAGGGAAAGAAACGTTAGATGACGCACTCGTTCGAATCGATTCTCAATGTGTGATGACCGACAATAACGAGCGAGGGCAACAGATGCTATTGTAAAATCAATGTCTCTACAATGGATATCGGAGGAATTAGAAATCAATAAGAACAATGTTAGCACCATCATTCATCAAGATACGGGTAAGCACAAGATCTGTTCCTGTTTTGTGCCAAGCAGAAGGAAACACGCATGCACACTGCTGAAGATTTCACTGACGCGTATGACCATTATCCAACTTTTCTGCAAACCATCCTCCCAGCTGATGAGAGCTGATGATACCAATACGATCCGAAGTAGAAGCGGCGAAGAATGGAATGCTGCTTACCACGTCTCCCATGCTCCCAAAAGAGCGCGGCCTGCAGAAGTTTGGTATCATACCATTTTACAGCGATCCATGAGTACATCTTTTTGGCCCAATGCCGTGTATCCGTTATCGCACATCCAACGTATTCGCCTGATTTGGCACCTTCGGTCTATTTTTTGTTCATTCGTCTCAAGGAAGTCCTGATGCTCACACGTTAGTCAGATTTATCTGACATCTGAAGACTTGTGACGTCTGTGTTTCGATCTATCCCATAAGAGGCCTTCGCTGACGCATTCTATGATAACATACCATGATAACGCATTATATGATATCAACGATGTCAAAAATATATTGCTAATGGATGTTATTATGAAGGTGAATAAAGATATTTAATTGTTATGTTTTGTTTTACGCTACCACTCACCGAACATCTTAGGCGCAACGAAAGCAAGCGCGATTCATTCCGCGAAATATCATCAACAGTGCATTGAAATGAAATGTTATGAAAAATAGAACAAAGTTTTTATTATTTTACTTTTGAAGATATATGGATTGTTTCAAAAAGAGAATGGAAACTGAAATAAGAACTCATTTCATGGCTCATAGTGAATTGTATTATTCAAGAAAAACTCACAGGCTTTTTAACTGTACATTGAAGAAACACAATTGCTGAGAAAGATATTGTTTTTTTCATTTTCATTCTTGTTCTTTTGACTTTATCATTGATTGAAAATGAAGGTTGTACTTATTCCGAGACACAAAGAAATAAACATTGAACACTGTATACTCATATTTTACTAAGTATCACAAACATGATGAGAGAAGTATTAGTACAAGGTTATAAAAAAATATCGAGTGGGGCATAGAACGCATGTCGACACCTTACTGTGCTTTCACGACTCCATTGACATCTGGAGTTCTTGAAATTCTAATTGATCACATAGTTCCAATTTTCTCTTTCCAATAACCGATAAGTACCTAATAGGAAACAATCATTTGTGCCTTTACACGCGTGTTGATTTTCAATTAGAAGACGATTTTGGTAATTTATCAACTATTTATTTCTGTCACAGTCAGTGCAGTACCTCATTCTCAACAATGCATAAAAGCGATACTATGCACTTTTATAAAATGTTGTGAAAAAGAAGAAGAAACTGAGAATTTTTTTTTCAAAAAAATAAAAATAAATTATTAAAATTTTGCAGATATGTTTTATTAGCAATTAGATATTTTATTATGAAAAAATAGTTTTAACAAAAAATGAAACTGCTTAGAAAATTCTCAAATTATAGGAAACGTAGTGATTGAAAAAGCAGTAAACAGAGAGACAAAGAAACTATAGTATATAGTAGCAAGTATAATACATAAAAATATGAAAAATATTGAAAAAAATTATCAATACTTCTTATATTTGCAAAGAATACATGATAAATAATTGCTACTTAAAAATGAGCAGCATAATATCAAAAAAAAAATATCTGTATACAGAAATGATTTATTCTTCATAAATTATATTAAATAAAAACAATATCTCTCAAGAATACAAACATAAAAAAATTTAAAACATATTATTGTTATATTTAAAATTATTAATTTGTAAAACATATGGCACTCATAGAGTTGCACATTACCTTTCAATTTCAATAAGCAAATATTCTTTTTTTCATTATTTTAGCTTCTTATCTTCCTCAAGAAAAATTTTAAAATTTTAAAATGGCTGTTCCAGTAAAATCAATTTTTATTCTAATATTAACTGAAAAGGAATTATAAACCATGATTGTTCTAGAGTGGAATTCTGAGCTGATGTTAAACATGTACTAATATGAAAAGTCAGAAGAAATTCTATTACATTCTTTAATCAAAGGGAAATAAATAAAAATTTAAAATCATTCTAGTCCAGAAAGTGAAGTTTAATTGTAAAAATATCTTTCGTAATGAAAGTCTAAATTTAAATTCTAAAAAGCATTTAACATAAATTGAAATTACTCATTCGGAATCAAGAATAATGTAAACAACATATTATTAATAATATAAATAGCATGTTATCTCTTTAACAAGATGTAAAGCACTCCAAGCATTGTTTTTTGTGTGCTTCAATGAAGCCCGGCTTAATATTTGTGAAAATAGATTAAATGTTTAATTTTTTTTATCTAGTAATTGTAACTGACGTTTTGTGTTCTTATTTGAAAACTCAGATTTTTGTTTTTGTTGTTGTTGCTATTTGATTTATTACATTTAAATTTGAACTAATTGGTTTAGAAATGGTTCTTGTTCTCACGCGTAATTTAAGCATAATCAGATCTAAATGTCCTGCTTTTTATGAAAAAAATTATATATTCATCCATTTTCGGAAAATTTGATTTAGCGCTTATAAAAATTAGTTTGAAACATGACAATGGATCTTAACAATAACTAATTTTCTTAAGTATACATTTAAATTAAAGCATTACTTCAACAGAATGTTTTATGCCGAATCCTACCAATGAGTTACATGTTTTAGACTGAAAAATATAAAGATTTACGGAATAAATAATTCAACAGTAACATTGCTTGTACGAAGAACTAAATAAAAATTACTCAAACACGCAATTCTTCCTTCTTCTTAGTGGTTAGTAAAACTTATATTCATAAAAATACATATTTCTTTATTGTAAAAAAAAAATTATAATTTTAGTACATTTTGAATTACAGGCATTATGAGCAATACTGTTTCTAAAAACTGGATTGATGAGGTTTCATGTGAAGTTAAAGTGATTCATAAACATGAATATCCTCACCTCCCCACCCCAAGTCCTACAGATTGTTGCATCGTGGCAAGGGATCGGGGGTGAGGGCAGAATAGGTATGTACGTCGAGAGAGAATACTCCTAATAGGACAACCTAAAGCGTGTTCCATATTTTTTTTCTCTTTGTAATGAGGCATTCTTCTTCGGTTGATCATGATGCGTAATCCATCGCTCAGAAAAATTAGGTGTGTGGTGAGAGTTTAGGTAAGAAGTTCTTTTTGAAAAGCAATCGATGGTCCCCACAAATATGATTGAAATGTATGCCCCCATAAAATGAAAGATATATCATAATATACTTTACTAAGTCAACATTAAGAGTTATACATTTCTTCTTTTCTTGCATTTTCGAAAACCGTCATTGTAGAACTAAGCAAATTGAACACTATTTTCTCCATAATACTGGTTACTTCAACCTAATGCTTTCTGAAACGAAACAAATAAACATTAATAACTTTAATTTATAACATTATATACATAAAAATCAATTGATATGCAGAAAACAAAATTCCAGATATCTCTGTTATTTCTTAGCAATAATTAAAACCTTACGATACCTCTTCGTATGTGACAGATAAATCATAATTAAGGATAATCATAATAATCCTGTTATGCTATTAAAATACGAATCAAGACTTAATCATTCATTTACAAGTTGAGAGCAAAATTATGTAAAGTTGAGAAAGATTTCTTTGTAATAAAAAAAAATTATTACCGAACAACAACAAAACTGTGTATCGAAACTCAATTATTATCTCTAAGAAATACACATTATTTATTTTTCGTTTGGATTCATTTGCTTGAATCTGTATTCGCTACCTCAACTGACATAATATAGCAATTGGTAATTTTCCGTTTTTATCTGAAATTTAAAATGAAAAGATTCTGATTTTTAGATCTGGGAAGGAATGTAACAAATTTAAAGAACTATTTAAACACACACACTTATATATATATATATATATCTTGTCACCATGATCGACAAGAGATATGAAATCCAAATTTGATTGAAAGATAACACACAGTACAAAGATGACATTAATGAAATTACAGCCTTCTACGAGGTGAGGGAGACGAAGAAATCGGTATTGAGTGTTTTCGCTCCGGGTGCCAATAACAGATGCTACACGCCTCAGTAATGAATGAAAGAAGCTTTGGAGGTCTTGTTTGGGTATAACAGATCATGCTGCCTCCTCACGTTACTAAAGCTAACAGGTTAATGGATCTTTAATCATCGATCAGAGATATTCGATAAGCGATTGATCAGGACTACAGACAAGCCAAGTATGCAATCTGGTGGAAGAAGTCTTGAACATTGCGTGTCACAAGCTCTTTGCGCATTGTCTTTTTAAAATGTGACGGCAGATAACTCTGAAATTAAGGGAGAACAAAAGGCTCCAAAGTCTCAGATACATAGCTCTGACTAGCCCTTTCGCTACCGTAGGGAGAAAAAAGAAGTGCTTCACTGGGCCCGCGGCTTCTTACCGCGGAGTGTCACGCTGTGCACAGACGATTTTAGATGTTAAGCCTAATTCGTGAGAAAAATTCCTTTAAAATTGGCTATTTATCAAAATATTTTGGTATTTACATATATTATTTAAAATGCATTAAACGTAATATATGCAAAAGAAAAAAATATTTAATCGAAAATTGAATGTTTCATACTTAAAATTGCATAAGAAATCATACTTTTAAGAAAATACAAAATAAATTTACATATGTTATATAAATTTCATGGTGTAATGATGTGCCATTGTATGAAATATATAGATATAAAAGATAAATCTTATTTTGCTGTATGGTATATTTATAACAAAAAAAAATTCAATGCATAGTACAACGTCACATGTCTTACACACATGTTTTGACGCTTCACGCAAGATTTTGAGCAAAGGGCACATCTTAGTCCTTTTTTTTTTTTTTACTTTAATGTCTATGTACAGATTTGAATTATTTTCGCTAATATTATTGTCAGATTCATTCATTAGTTCGTAAATCTCAGTATCAAATAAATACTTTCTTTTCGTCATGACTGTCGCTACAAATAAGAACCGACCGAATAAAACGAACAGCTGAGAGCATCTGCTACCAAAAGCCCTAACATCCATAAAGGGCTATAAATTATCCTTCGAACTTCTAAGAAGCAAGCAAGAAAGAAAAAAGCAAACCGAAAGCAAGTGCACTCTTTAAATCATGTCATTACATTTAAAGATCCACGTCGCAACACGAGCTTTTAACAATTACCACCCCCCTCCTGGTAGCCAGAAGTGAAATCCAAGCCCATATCACCAAGGTCAACACTCCAAATAACCTATCTATATAGATTTCGTGGTATTGTAACGCCATATAGTAACATTAAAAAAATCAAATAAAACGTTCTCATCAAGCGCATCTCTATTGATATGTTGGGCTGTAGAAGACACTCACGCAGCGTATCGCCCGTGATACGCTGGGCACAGGAGAGCCAACAAGAACGTATCGGCTGTGATACGCTGGGAGCGTTCGGGCTAGTCACTGACCGACAATACATACTTGGGGGTGGGGAATCATATAACAGGGGTGCAGAACCTGTATAGCAATACATGAGAAACAATTATACAATCTCTCTTTCCAGTGTCTCAAAACTCTAATCCAACCATAGTGGTGTTGCTGACAGAAGTGTGAGTAAAGTATGTAAAGACAGTGTCATGTCCATGTCCACCATTCAATACACCATTGCAGACGCAAATGCCTAAGGTTTCGAGACAAAGGTAATCGCAGCAATGACTTCCACTTGCTAACGTTCGCTAACGAACATTCCACTGCCCTGCAAACGACGTCGAATGGTACATGTGGACATTGTTTGCTTGGCAACAGACCCAACAATCATATTTGTTCCGTATTTGTTGTGATATGGTTCCTGATGTGGTAGAGGGATTCATCACTATCTTGCATACAATATATACGCAATCACATGTAGTAGTGAAGAGTGGCAAGTGCAGTGGGTACCGGTGGCCAGTTATTCCCTTGTACATTCATCAGTAGTGAATGAACATCATTACAGCTTCGCATCACTGATGTTGAATCACTTGTTACCTGACAAAATCACAAATTTCTCTGAAGGAAAATCCACATTATATGTGTGCAATAATTATTTCATGGTGGAATTCAAAAACATACTCGAATAATGCTTATTTTCTTCTTCAAGGCACACCGAAAGTGTCACTCAAAACAACGGGACAAAAAAGGGATTTTAGCATTTAAAAACGCTATTCTGTTCTCCCTTTACGTATCTTTTATTTATGGTGTTACAGGTATTTATGATGTGTGTCTGCGCTGAAATGCCGATAATCTGCGTATCCCATCGTGGTGCGCACGATGAAAATTTAACGTGGTTTTAATGCAAAGTATAACACTATAAACGGTGTTGAAATTTTATGGTCAGCACTGTATGAATGCTTTTACTTACTAAATGCTGTTAAGTTTCGTCCTTTTTCCAATTTAACTCTCATTTTGAAAAAAAATGAATTAATTCAATACACGTGGAAAGTTTTTAAAGTTGCTTAGTACTCTGCAAGCTAAAATTCTGCCGAATATATTTACTTAAATGATTGTATAACCTGAGTTTTTACAAAAATTGGATAGATATAAATTTCTTATTATTTCGATTCGTTCTTTCTTGTTCGGAAAAATCTAAACATACACATAAGTTATAATTCATAATTACAAATCCGTCCAATTTTTCTATTAAATACAAAACCACGATTATAAATTGTGTCTTATTTTTCTATTGAATCAGCTCACCCACAGAGACATAAACCTTCAACTTTCTTTGAACTATTTCGAGTTAATTATAAAATCGAATGTAAGGATTCCTAAGTGCAGGATTGGTATGGGGATTGTCTAAGTTTAACAGAGCTTTAAGTCTGATTATTTAGTATGGAAATAAATGTTTTCCTATTATATGTAAAATTGTGTTTTTTTATTCTGCTCAATAAATCGTTTGTAAGCTTCTTCAACATCTGTGCATACCTAAGAGGATTGCATTTCAATGCTAAAAGTAAATACTGTCGTTTAGGATAGTATGGTTCTTATTAGACACTGCTCACCTTAAAAAAAAGATAAGATACAATTCAAATGATACTAACCAAATTAAGGAATTAATCATACATGCCCGTTAAATGGAATAAAACATTACTTGAAGAAAAAACTTCTCCTCTACTTTGTTCCCCAAATGTTTGAGGAAAAAATTTTAAGAATCTGAGCATATATATTATTTAAGTTGAATAAATTAATAGCAAAATTAGAAAACATAACGATAAGAAGAAAGAGTTCATTGCTTGATAAATCGGAATTTTAAATATTTCCTAAACGTTGCAACATTATAGTTTAATTGTAATCCAAAATGTTATAACTCGAAAATTGTTACAATCAATATATATAATAAAATGCGTGTTTGATGAAATATCTGATGGTATTCTATTGTTATCACTATGACACATATTAATATTAAATGAATTTGTAAACTTTCATCATGTAGTCAAAAATTATAAATCATTCCTTAATTGAAAAGTTTTCCTTCAAAATATGTAAGATCATAAAAATAATTATTTCATTGTAACATTTAAAACCAGTTTAATATCTTTGAATTTTCCTTTTCAGACCAAATTTATGCTTAAAAACAAATTTATGCTTAAAACTTAAAAATAATTAAAACTTACAAACAAATTTATGCTTAAAATCATTTTATAGAAAATTTAAATGCATTAAACTCTTGTTTTAGTATGCAAGTAAAATATCTGAACTGGTTTAGAATAGTTTAAAGAATAATCAAGAATGTGTAACTTCTTACGTTATATTGAATTTTAGAATTCGTGACTACACAAAAAAATTAAAATGCTTATGTCTGGTTTTATTGAACGAGTTTTTTTTTTAAAAAATTATGTTAAATGCCATACTTTTCATTCTTTTAAGTTTTCTTAAACTTAAATCTTTCTTGCACTTTATATATATATATATCTTATATGTTTGAAGCTTCGTGATTCAAACTGAATATAATGTTTCTTATATAAATCTTGTATTTTATATCCAAATGCTATTCCAATTCTCAAGCTAAAATACAAACTTTTGTCCAGTTATCATTTCGAAACCAAAATTTATTGTAGAATGTATTGAAACTTCCTCATCGTGTTTATTATCTTATCATAATGACATTTGCTAAAACATCATTCATTCCTACCAGATTAAATGACAAGGACAAACTGCACAATCACTGTAAATTAAATCTCTGCATTATAATAATGTCGATTTGAAAGCACTTTTTTTTTTAAATCGATACCATGATAGCGTTATCTGTTTTTCACACAATCGCTTGTAAAAATACTGATTCATTAAAATTATTACATGCCATTCGATAACATTTAATAATTTTAGCTAATATATTAGAATTTTATCCGATAAATTTTTCTATTTTGCATTTTCCTGAGTCTTTTAAAATTTTAAAATAATTTTAAGGTTACATACAGGTGATCCTTTTAGTAAATCATAATTAAACAATATTCTGTTATATGTCTTCCGCGGTAATTAATATCAGTTTTAAGGATTGCAATTCTTTTAGCTTTTAATAGTATCTCAATTTAAAAAAAAAACATGTTTACTATTTTCTTCTAGTCCATATATAGAACACAAGGAACCTGGTAGTAATTGTAACGAGGCCCCTTAAAATAATGTAAAAGAAAAAAAATCTCCTTGATTCCTCCTCTTAATTATTTAATTAATCATAAAATCGGGTATAAGCAATTGGTACCATTCTTTACACTTTCCATCCACCATTATTTTATTTTCAATCATACACATTTGATAAAAAAAAAATGGCAATTTTCGTGAATGAAATATATCTAATTATCAATACTTTAATGAGGTTCGCTTTAAACAACAATTTAGAATCGTTTAATAATTTTTAAGTTGAATGTAAATGAATTTTTGTCGTCCATCTTACTATTCAGCATTTTTATTAATTGAACTACATATAATAAAGTTTTAAGAAATAAAATTTAAAAATTGAAAATGCTTTTTAGTATTTTTACAAAATAAAATTTAAAAAATAACAACCTTTGTTAATACTCAATGAATATTGGGGGGCGCCGGCGAAATATAGAAGACTAAGAATGTGTGTTTTTGAAAAATGTATAAAATAAAATATAAAAAATATTCATTAACACTTTTGCACACACACACAAAATATAGGAAAGTGTTGCTAAGAATATTTTTAACGTAAAATAAAATAAAAATTGACATTAATACTTCTGAAATATTAGTAAATTTTGTTAAAATTATTTGGAGCAAATTAGAAGAAAGTGTACTTTTTAAACTTCTAAGCAATCCATTTCTTATGTTAGACAACCGTATACTTTATTTCAATGATATTATTTATGCTATAACAAAAGAAATTTTAATACATAAAAAATTCTATACTGTAGTTGTTCGAAATTAAATATCATACTATATATATGAATTCATAATTTAATATAATCATGATTTTAAAATATTTTTCCTTAACCTCATTTTAAATAAGAATTCATTTTTTTCTAATATGAGGCTTTTGAAAATCCCGCGTTAAAATTAAATAACGTATTAGGTTCTGTTTAAAAAAGATATAATATTTATAATATTTTATATCATGAATAAACATTCTATTTTGAATTTTATTTGAATGATAGATTGTTTATAAAAGTCGCACTTAGAAACAAAGTGAAGGCTATTGATGACGGACCTCGTACTTTCGAGCATCGGTCCTGACATGCCTTTTTGACAAGTTAATAAAACGAGTTTATATAAGTTACTTTAGTGTGTGCGTATTCAGATCTTTGTTCTAATTTCACCATTTTCTTACTTCTAATAAAGAAATAAAAAAAATGATGAAATTAGAACTAATTCTAAAAATTAAAATTAGAACTAATTCTTAATTCTAATAAAGAAGTAAAAAAATAGTGAAATTAGAACTTATTCTAAAAATTAAAATTAAAACTAATTCTTAATTCTAATAAAGAAGTAAATTTAATAACTAAAATAGTTTCTTATCGTAACGTAGTATATGCTTTTTCTAACTTTAATACTTTGAAAACGTACAGGAAGCTCCTAATTTTCAACAAATTCCTAAACTGATCATAAGTTTATAATTAAAAAAGCTTACATAAGGAATATGTTTAATTCCACAGCACTGAGCTATCGGAGGATTACCTGAAATATAAAAATTAGAAGCTAAAATTTCTCTAATTAGCATACATTTATTTTAAATATTTAAAAAAAATCGGATTGAGAGTTAAAACATGTAAGGCTATTTTCTAAATTTATCGTAAAATCTAATAAATTAAACGAAACTTTCTACGGACTAATCATCCAGTGTTTTGAAAGGAAAATATATACACGAAAATTTCTTCCTTACACATTCGCTTGCTTTCGTAAAAAAAAATCAGCCTCTAGTGAAATAGTCACTCAAAAAATGAAAGAAAAAGTACAACGTCGCACTAAAAAGTAACACAATAGCTTTTTGGTATGGGAGTCCATTGTGTACACATTCTGGTCATTTCTTGTTCACATAGCCGTTATGTCAAACGGTCGCTATTACATTTACGACGTGTTGACGTCCTTGGATGGGTCCTATCTTAGAGGCTGCGTGACGTTACTTTTCAACATGATCATGCACTACCGTATATTAACCATGCTTATAGACAATCCTATATTGAGACAGTATTCGACTGTTGCACTGACTAGCATGTTCTCTAGATCTGGCACTCACTAAGAGCATTTAATTATATGTAGCTGAAAGACAGGTACGTCACATCTCAGCAATGTCTACAATGAATGAAGTCTGGCACCGAATTGAAACAGCATGGAATTACGTACCCATTTCTTTAAGCTAAACTCAGTTTATCTTGATCCCCAGCCGGGGATTAGAGTGGTAATTGCTGCCTGAGAAGGCATCTCTGGTACTAAATTCTGAAATCTGTATACTTACACTGCCTGTAAATTTAATAACTTCTTCCTCCCATTATTCTAAATAGTAAAATATATAAGGTCCTACAATGTTTGCTTTCATATAGTGTTAAATGTTTAATGATCAAAAGTGTATAAGCAAGTTTTTAAATCAGAGGCTTTCAGGTTAAAATTGTTTCAATCATAATTAAGAAATGAATCATTAATTTTTAAATTTAAGAAAAAATTGATATTATGAAGGTAAAATCTAGGATACCCATTAATGATAAAAAGTAAAAAAATATTATTTTCCATGGAAAAAATCATTCATTTCGAAGTTTTCTTTATTTAGTTTCTGTTGAGTAATTGAATACGAATTGAGGCCTAGAAAAAGACCTTCTTAAATGAAATAGTAAGTATATTTCCTCTGCGTGTAAGAAAAAGGGAATCTTTATTTACTTAGTAACATTGTATAATGTTCACTTGTTACTCAGTTATACATTTTTCCATAATAAAATCATGATCCTTCAGATTCTGATAAGAAGCCAAATAAAATTATTTTCACAAAAGTTATTCACTTTTTAAATTGTTAAGTAACCATTCCTCAACTCTGTACATTACTGATGCCTTCATTTGTATCAATATTTACACAACTTCTAAAAATTAAAGTTCAAAAAAATTTTAAATTTCAAAGAAAGAAACAGGAAAAATATCAAAGTATAGATCTGATTAATAATAAAACTACCCTTTACAAATAAAGCATCATTTATATTTTACTCTTTTTTGTATTATCTATAATTATGATTACGAATCATATGTCTTTTAATAAATTTACTCAATTTTTGTTTTCGTCTTTATCGTATTTGTGGTTTTATTAAGACAGTCTAAGAAATTACAAACTTTAATATTTTATTTATAATGAAAAAAGTAACTAGTACTATAAATTCTTAGTTGTTATTGCTTTCCTTTTATTAATATTCCTGCTTCTGTTAAATACTTTTCAGACATTTTATTATTAAAAAATATTTAATTATAATGACAAATGAGATGAAAAGAATTGTTCGAAAAATAAAAAAGTTACTCAGTTGAGCTTTTCTTTTTAAATGAAACTGATAAAAATAAAAGGGGGAAATATAAAAAAGAGCTTATTCTGGAAATGTTACATTTGTAGTTCCATTCTCTTTTAAAATCCTCTTCGGGTTCTTAAAACTTACTTTTTATTAAATCCGACTCGCATTGACTTTCAAAAAAAAAAAATAGGTATTGCCTTTTTTTGTAATACAATTGTTAATTGTCATATAAATTTTTACATATTTGCTTCATGCAACAATTGCATGTCGTGAAATGAATCGTAACTATGTGCTACAAAAATATAATTCAAGTGTGACAATACAAAATGTTTTTATTTGCAACTCTTTTTTTTTTTAATTTTAATAATTTAACAACATCATGAGAGCATTTGTATTAGAGCACTGAAATTATTATTATCTTTTCATAAACAGATATTTTACTCGTAGAAAATTTTGTCTATCTTTTTTCCTCGAAAATAAAACACAAAAAGCAGATTTTATGAAACAATGACCAGTCAGTAAGTGACCATCGTAGAATTGAACTTCTTTGGCATAAAAGCATTTTAACAATTTATGATTGTTTATGAATATGTTAGATATCGGGTAGTGGTAGACTGAGAAAAAATGTCGTGTATTACAGCTGAAATTAGATAATTTACGAGGGCCAGCGAGTTTTTTAATGCTTATTCTTAAAATATCTTCATAAGAATCTCAGAAAACCAATTAGAAAGACATATTTTCATTAGTGTAAAAGTGGTAAAGAAGTAAGAAATAAAAAAGAACAAAGAGAAAACATAATAAATTAAATAAAAAAGCTAAGGTACAGGAGAAATTGTGAAGAAAAGTACCGCTGCTGTTATGTGGAAATATCTGGATAGAAGTACAATTCAATTAATTTAACTGAGAGTTTTGAAGTAGGAAAGTATATTGTTAGGGTGGCTTTAAAGAGAACTATCATTTAGTAGTAATAAAATTAAAATTCGGATTTCAAAATTTTGTTTGGGCTCCTAATTATTGGATTTTTATGGATTTCTATAGATTTGAAAACATTTCTAGATATTTTGATGGTAAAAGTATCAATAGTTTCTATTTTAATATTGTTATTACTTATTTGACATACCAGGAAACATTTGTTATTGTTCTTAAGATTTTAGTTCGCGTAGCTTGAACTTTTTTCCTGGGGGTAGGAGCTTCTGCTTTCCAAACGCAGAAGCTCCTTCCCTATAGCAAAGTGTAAGACTTGTTCATAATGTAGTACTCTGCTATTTAGTGAAAAAAGGAGAAATAGACCTATTAGCGAAATTCTGAGATACATTTTACTACAAAATGTCTCTTGTGGAATGTGTTACTACAATGACTATATCAGAAGGTTAAAATTATCAGCCGAGAAACTCAACGACATCATTAATTTATTAACAAAAGAATATTTAAATGTAATTAAAATTAACAAAAGTAACAGCCGACGATTTGAGAGCTAAAAGAATGAAGTTAGAATCAATATCAGAAGAAGTGTCAATCGGTATTAAAGTTATTCTTTACATATCTGATGCAGAAGGACTTGAATTCACTTATCGACTGCTGTTCTTTCACACTTAACAAGTCCTCTTCTCCACAACTGTCGACTCATACTCTTGATAGTCAGCATGAAAGGATCGCAAGAGGCTACACTCTTTCACATACATGATGTGTTTAAAATAGGTTAATCTATTAATCTAATTAATAGATCTAAACGAATACCCAGACAACGAGCCACCGAGCTCCTATTTATCTCACCGAAATAATTTAAATTCGCCGAATAAATTAAATCTATCCATCTAAATTTCCGATATAAAATTGCTTACCATTAATCTATATTTATTGCTGTCTTTCAGTCTGCTGGCTAGTCTACGAGCAGGTCAAAAAGCTTTTGCATGATTCTTATTCCGTAGTTTAGTCAGAACCCTTGGAGTAGGAGAGTCGAGTCACCCGCGAACAAACAAGTAGTTAGCAAGCATTAAGTTAAATTATAAATTTCTTCGATTCTTTACTACTTTCGAGTTCTGCCATATAAATAGTGAGTGGTCGTTTCATTTTATATAGTCAGAGTAGTGCATTATCGTTCTCGATTAAAGTAAATCGTCTAAAGTCCATCATGACATGAACTACTCAAACCACTCGGAAGAACGTTAAAAATTCCATTGAATCCCCGCCCCCATTATCGTGCGAGAACATCGGAGATAATGCGCAAGAAGCTATGGAAATGAAAGACAACTCTCCAGACCCAATATGCGAACAACTACATAAGTTACAGCTCGAGTATAACTCTGCAGAACGAAAATGTCTAGCTAATGATTTTCACTCTGGTTTTTATAGAACCAAAAAAAATTGGTTATAACTCCCAATAGAAGGCGAGGAACTGAAGAAAAAGATAGGATTTCTTGCAGTAAGTATGAATCAACTATTCCCATGTCCTGTAAAAAAACTGCAAAACCTACCTTTTTAATGGTAATCCTACCTTCACAAAACTTGCTTTATATTTCTACCCCACACCTACCCACTGGCTCAAAACCAGTATCTCGGACTCTTAATAGCAACGAAAACAAACTTCTTCAGAGAACGAAGCAACGATGAACCTGAAGAAACTGACAAGCAAGCAGAAATTCGTTTAGAAAAGCGACGACGCAAAATCAGTTCCCCCAGAGAACAAATGTTTTATTTCCCCCACAAAGACGGCAAAACAGCCGAAATTGGATAATGCCCTTCCTTCAGTTACCGCAAATAATTTCGCCATCCTGAACAACCTACCAGATCAGTCGGTGGATGACCCCGTACTCATGACAGTAGAGCTCGATTTCTACAAATTAAAGAAACACATTATTGCTGTAACCTTTACCTCGCAGTTACACAATATTATTGCTGTAGCCTTTTCAATCACTCATCCATCAACTACAATAGGCAAACATGATCCTAAAATGTAGAGAAGGCAGTACAACCATTAAAGAGAAGATATAAAATCCATTCTATATTGATTGTAAGGTCAACGGTCACATTGCATCATGGGGAGGAGGCCCCAGTTTTCCAAACTTCAACAAAGGTAAAGCACCCATCGCTACAAATTCAAAAAATAATTTATTAAAATCCAACCTGGTAATGGAAAATATTCCTATGCTCAAGTTTGTAGAAAAAGAAACAGGCCACAAATCGTGCCTCTCAAGTCTGTTTATCAAACAAACTCAGTCAACTCTCCTAATATCCCAGAAAACCAAACATTATTCAGCATCTTCGATATAGACAAGGAAATGTAGCAACTATTCAGAGCATTCCCTAAACTCCTTTAAGCATGGGAGCAGAGAAAAAATACTGATAACAACTTGGATAAACTTAATATCTTCAGGCAAGCTACTGCAGTATTGATTTAATTTTTTGAAATCCAACTCCAAAAAATAGGAACGCCCACTAGCCAATGAAAATTCAAGTTTTTCACCCTCTCATTTACCTACTCTCTCTCCTACCGAAGCTTTTCAATACGTAAGCGAAACACACACACACCTATCCTACCACTCTGATCTTCAAATTCCTATTTAATTCTTATTTTTTCTCTTTCTTCAACACTTCACGGTCATTTCCAATGTGTATGAATACTGAAATTTCCTGGTTTTTTTTAATACAGCACTGTTCTTAATCTGCCCTGAAAAGAGATATAGGGACAAAAGTCTCAAGTTCTCCGTAAAAACGCCAACACAAAACAAGTAAATATTTACCAGAAGTGGGGGGTGTATTTTTGAGAGTAGAAGTTGTACGACAACAATCAGATGATTCCCGAGTATCAGTCCGTAGGACACTTTACTCTGTGGAATTTTAAATTTCATGAGTTTAAAAAGAAAAACTGCATGCTAAATATGGGCTGAAGCACATTTGAATTGTCATGATAGAATAGAAAAAGAAGGAGGAAGAAGGCAGAGAAGATAAAGAAAGTAAATAAAAGTGGGGATGAAATAGTATTTATAAAATGAGATGAGATTTTTATGTTTTGATAAAGATCTTTTTCTTTTTTACCTTGTTGTAACCTAAGTAACCGAGTCTGCCATCGTACAAAGGGTTGATATCGAAGTCTAGGATCGGACAAGTATAGTTTCTTTTTAGTTAATGTAACTAACAACACTTATATCAATTTTTTTTAATGCGGAAGGAAGAAAGAACAGATAATGAGATAAAAGCGACAAGTCTTCAGTGATGACTCCAATTGCACTATACCCATATATTAATTATATCAGATATAATTGAAAAGAATTTTTCTGTGTCTGTAAAAAAAAACCACGGTTTTTATTTGAGAAAACTGCTCCAAAGAATTTGAAGAGTTTCTAAGATTGATTGATTTTGTTTATATTGAAGAACTGAAAAAAGTTTTTAAAGTATTTTACAAAAAAGAAGTTGTTACTGTTGTCGTTGGTTAGCGTGGATATTTGGCCGATGCGAGCTTGATTATTGTTAATTCTAGCAGTTTTCTTTCCTTCTTCCTTATAGTTGGAAGTTGAAAGAGGAGGGAGTTTGAAATTTAACAGATTTTGTGGGCAACCTAAATAATTAGCAATGTGGTTATTTCTACAGTTGCAACACTTTTTTTGGGGGGGTGGGAGAAGCTATTAGGTGATTCAATGCAAGTTTTTGTGCCATGATTACCTACACATTTTAAACACTGTTCACACACACACACTCATATCTTGACGAAACATTTGTTTTCTTCACACAAATAAAATCCACATGTTCTCTTTTTGCATATTTATTTCTCAACACCTTCGCATAACGCCAGTCGCTCTTCACTCTCTCGCTCGCAGTACAACGAACACTAACTGGTTTTACATTTCACCGCCAGAGGGCTATTCACAATAAATGGCTGGTCGGAACATACTTCCCGCCTTGACAAATTGTTGTCAACACACATACACAAAATATTAAATTTCACAGTTCAATACACTGAAGGTTGCCACATTTATAATACAAAAATAATAATAATACGCGAATGAAAATATTAAAGTACAAAAAAAATTCAAATACTACTCATTACAAGGTAACAAATAATTTTTTTGTAATTGGGTGCTTAAATTCCCCAGATGAACTCTTGACTAATACCACTCTAACCAGATCATCTTTACCCCGTATTATATCGATTATCTTACCTAGTGCCCATTTGCTAGGAGGCAAATTATCTTCCTTAAGAATAACTATATTTCCTATTTTGACCTCATTCATTTGAAATTTCTACTTAGTTCTTTGCTGCATGTTGTTTAAATTCTCAAGGCTACATTTTTTACAAATTAACTGGGTATACCTTGTGATTTTTCCTGTAATTTAAGCCTGTTTTCTTTTAAAATCGTTTAGTCAGGCTCAACAATTGAAGTAAGCTGTCTACCAATGAAGAAATGAGCAAGAGGGAGAACTTTCACTTCTTCCGTGTCTTTCGACAAAGGAACAAGAGATTTTGAATTGAGCATTCCCTCAATTTGAATAATAATAGTTAAGAACTCTTCATAAGATAATTTTAAATTTCCAACAATTCGTTCTAAGTAAAATTTAAAACATTTTACTCCAGTCTCCCAAAGCCCATCAAAATGTGGCTCACGGGGAGGAATGAAGTACCAACGCACTCCATCACTAGTTAGAAAATTTGGAAATTGATCATCTTGTTCTTTAAATAATTTTATAAATCTCCTTAACTCATTACTTGCTAAAACAAAGTTTTCTCCATTATCCAAATAAATTCTGGCCTCTTTACCTCTTCTGGCAAAAAATAGCTTCAGCTTAGCAATAAATGCATCACTAGTAAATCACTTAAAATTTCAAGATATATTGCTTTCGTAACAAAACAAATGAAAATGCATATATAAATTTTGTTTAAAGTAAGTTTACACTAATATTTACACTTTATAAAAAATGGACCACACAAAAGTCTACCCCTCTAACATTAAATGGATAATTTTTCCTCACTCTATTTGCAGGAAGATTTTTTATTAACTGAGTACGAGATCTTGGGTTAGCTTTAAAGCAAACAACTCATGAATTCGCAATTTTTCTACACAATGATCTACCTTGTATTACCCAAAATTTCTGTCGAACTTAGAATAACAACTGTTGTGGAACTGTTTCGAAATTTGATGTAATGTAATCAGAAGCTTCGCAAACAGCTATCTTAAATTTCCCAAAAGAGTCTTCATGCTTCTTAGTCCAGTTTGATGTCACAAGGAGCTTTGTTTCTTGTCATCTCTATCAAATTAAGAGCTATTTCAGCAAATTTTGGCACATAGGATTGGTAGAATGAAGACCCAGAAGACTTCTTATATCTTTCTTAGTCTAGGGTGGTAAAAGATTCTTAATTGCAGGTATTTTTTCAGGAGAAGGAGAAGGGATGCCCAGAACCTACAATATATCCAAAAAGTTTCACTTGAGGCTTAACAATACTGCACTTTTTAAGTTTGAAGGTAAAGTTAGCTTCATTTAAGCTACATAAAACAGCTTCAAGAAATGATCTTTCTAGCTATTTGAAAATATTACAATGTCGTCAATGTATGCTTCGGCATACACTCTATGATAGGTTAAAAATTGATTAATGGTACGTTGGAATGTAGCGGTCGCGATCTTCAGACCGAAAGGCATAACTCTGAAAGCTTATTATCTTTTATGAGTGGCAAATGAAGTTAACTGTTTTGATTCAGAACTCATTCTGATTTGCCTGTATCCCTTCAAAATATCGAGCAAAGTTATGAATTTGGAGCTTGCTACTCGATAATTCAAATCAGTGGGATTCGGCATAGGAAAAGCATTTGGCTCTGTCTGAGAATTCAAATGACGGAAATCTACACATAATCTTATTACACCGTACTTTTTTAATACTAAGTGACCATATTCACTTTCAGAAGATTAAATTAAATCAAAAGTTAAGAGATCATCTATTTCTTTACTTCTTTTAAAATTTTAGGAATTCGATAAGATTTTTGCATTTTCAGCGAACTATTTGTCATCAATTTGATTGAATGTTCACCAATTCTTGCTATTTTGGGAGTTTTAGAAAACTTTTCTTGGAACTTAATTAATAAATCGATAATAGTGTCTTGTTTATCAGCATTCAAGTGTCCCCTAATGTAAGTTTCATCGGTTGGAGAATGTTTTGTTACGGGTTTATTTCCGATATCGCAAAAGTCAATATCAGTTTTATAAATGAGTCCGTTGTTGTTAGTTTGAATATTATAAAGTCTTCTAATTCTGTTCGTTTGGATGTGTTTTACACTATTTTCAGAAATTTGAACTAAATAACTGTGAGCACTTCGCTTTTCTACAATGGTACAAGGAAATGTCCATCTCGCGTACATTTTATATGTACTATCGGGTCCAAGAACAATAATTCTATCATCTATTTCGAAACTCTTTCACCTTTTGTAGCGATTATGGTAAAAGACGTAGTTCGCTTGGTTACTATCTGAAACAATACCATACTGCTTAGCAGGAAGTTGAAGTTTGATCTTCAGATCATTTAGATAATTTGTTATAGACTTTAACTGTCTAATGGACACGGGAATGTCTTCAATACAAGAACTTTCTAGAATCGATAAGGGATCAGTTGGATTTCGACCATATAATATTGAAAAGAGACAAACACCTGTTGTTTGATTAGATACTACGCGATAAGCCCAATAATAGAAAAGGTATATGTTTATCCCAATAGTTAGGTTTTTCTTTCAAAACATGATGTACCATATTTTTTATACACCCTTCCATCCTTCGACGAGATCATTAGATTGTGAGTGTCCTGGAATGGAAAACCTAGAGGAAGATTCCTATTTTTTCAATAAATTCTTTTTTGAGATTGGACGCAAAATTAGTGCCAGAATCTGTAGAAGTATTTTCGATACACCAGTTCTTGAAAATATTTGTAATAATGCATCGTAAGTTGGTTTTGCTGATTCATTCTTTAGACAGGTGGTTTCAAGCCATCGGGCGCACTGATCAATATCGCGCAGTATATCCTTTCATCCCCCTACTACTGGTTCAATAAGGCCTATTACATCAACATTTATGATTTGGATAGACTTATTGGGTCGCATTACAGGAAAGATCTGGGAATTTCTCCGAACGATTTTTTTTTTAGCTTTTAACTGGCATGAAACACAAGGGTCGCACAAATTTTGTATGTCCTTTTTCATAATAGGCCAGATAAACGAATGTCTTAACCATTCTAATTTTTTTTTTTCGGATACTCGCCCATACACTAGAATGAAAGATGTCTAAAAACTGCGTTTTGTGTTCATGAGGGACAGCTAACTGTTCATCTAAAGTCTTATTTTTATGATACAGAAATATATTCTCAATCACAAAACCATTAGAACAAATTTTAGTATCTTGCCAACATTCGGATTTTAACTTTAATCACTTTCTTGTTCAAACTGAAATTTATTTGAATCCGAAACTAATTCATAGTGGACACTACCTTTATCTATATTTGCACTAGTTAAATTATTCACAGAATCATTGGTACTATGCATAGATATCCCACTGTCTTGAACAGTACTACACCTTATGCTAACTATTGTATTCTCTACAGGATCGACAAAAATAGACTTATGATATAACTGAATTTCAACAACTCTAAAAAGTGAACTTAGAGATATATACATAGAGAAGTGAACTATTATCAAGAATTACGACCTTATGCGCATTCCAGAAACTTATCTATTGACTAACGTCACAGTAAAATTTTGAAATTTTTAATTTCGAAAGTCGCCATTGTTGTTTTAAGTTCTTATCCGAACCTTCAAGTGTTTTAAGATTTGTATAATTTTTTTAGCTTCCTGAATATTTTATAAATACCTAGTTACTCTTGATTTTGATAAAGTTATTTATCTTTATACCTTATGGTATTTTCACTTTCGTTTTGTAATTTTGTTTCATCATGAAGTACATTTCCAATTCCTTCATCGAGCTTGTAAAGCCCTTTTTTTTCTGTGATTAAAGTTAAAGAATCTTCAATTGCATTTAAGTTATCAATTAACTCCATATCATCTTCGGCTTTGTTTATGGTATTTGTTAAAGAAGTTCGCAAACAACCCCTTTTCTTAGTTAAAAGTTTTACTTTTTCCATATTTAAGAAACAAAAAATGCCTACCTTGAGCAGTCTTCATATACTGTCGCCGTTTATTTATATCCACAAGAGAAATCCATTTAGCTTTTTCGACACACAAGTGTTTATATTTAATTATATGCTCGTGAAGCCACTAGAGGACTTCGGAAACCATTTTGTAATAGTAGATTCTTTTCTGATGGCATGGAATTCCGAGCATTCACTTTTCTTAAATTCTTTTTTATTATCAAACGACACTTTACACACATTTAACAAACACAAAACTTAGAAGGAAAACATAAAGAGGGCTTCCAAGAACTTAGCGCTCATCCATGCGTTTCACACTACTGAGGTTTCGTCTTCAACTGATTCCGGCGCAGACGAAGTTCTAAGGGCACCGATGCCTCACAAGCAGGTTTATTAGCCTGTAATTTTACTAGAACACGAGTTTTGACTTTGAAAGCAATATCATGCTTGCCTATTTCCAGAATCTAGGGAGATATTTGTATTAGACATTTGTTACAGAGTTTTGTACATTGGATGATTTTACTTAAAGGAAGGAGTTTTAATGCATCTTTTAAGATAGGGTATGGACCTGATTTTTTTTTTTATTTAAGAGCTTTTTTATAACTTTAATAACTTAAGATAAATTAGTTAATAAAGGAAGCTAATGTATGCAATATTGAAAAAGATTGAAAGTTTTTCTACATCTTTATCAGTTGAATCATCAATGTAGGTCACACTATTTTTATGAAAGTTATCTCTTAGAATATCATTTTAAGAGCTTTAGTTGGGTTTTTTTTATATCAGTAAAAACCATTTAGCTTGAATCATATAGAAGAAGTAATATAATGTTAAATACCTTTTTTTTAAAAAAAAATTCGTTGTAAATCATGCTAGGAGTTATACTAGGGATTTAAATTTTTTGTTAGATTTTCCAAAATAAATTTTCGTGGTCTTTGAAAAGAGCTTTTATATGGTTTTTCAAGGATTAACTTCTCTTTTAAAGGTCTAGTAATATGCCACCTTTTCTGAATCTGTTTTTTTTTATCTTAATAAGATTCCTAATATTAAGGGGCAGGTGGATATGAAGAATGCTTGTTACTTTGGTTAAATTTGCCATGAAAATAGCATGTGTGATAATGCTATTAAACTTTAATATGTATGATCTGTTTCGTCAAAGTTAAACTTGGGTGCTCCCTCGACTCGAAAGTTTATTCCATAAAATTTAATCCAGTTACATGTATAAAATGTTCATAAAATCCTGGGAGGTAGTTGTCAAGAAGTAAACAGTTATAACAGGATTATGATTACTGCTAAATTTGTTAGCAGAAGTAATGCCGGAATGAAGTAAACATTTTTTGAATGTGATATCTAAAAATTAAGTTTGTTGTGAATAATTGAAAAATGAGTTGGAATAACGGGTGCTAGAACGTTGAACAGCAGAGCAATAGCTCAATTGCACATATTTTCATTTCCATTTTCAGTGTCTCTCCTTGGAGTCCAATAAGGATTTTAAGCATTAAAATATCCAAAAAGAAAGGCTTAAAATTACTAAGGAAGATAGCATTGAGTTCTGTATTATATTAAAGGAGTGTTGAGGTTGTTTGCAAATACATGTCACTAAATTGATAAATTCATAGATTGCTGCTGCAATGAGTAAGGTGGTCACTTCTGTGACAAATTTAATTAGGAATTTGAGTTGTGTCCTTTAGAGGAAGGTGAATTTCTTGAATACCTAATACGTATGAATCATGACGAACGATCAGTTTTTTTTTTTTTTTTTCTTTCTTTCTTTCTCCGTTGAACCTATTTGTAATCCATTAGCGTTCCAGCTAAAAATACGAAAAGATGGAAAATTAAATTTTAGATAACTTCCCACTATTTATTGTTACTTACTTGACTTTGGTCTAGTTGAAGCATCGTTCCCATATACTGCAATATTTGCGATATTTTATCGAAGAGTGCAGTAGTATCTAAATTGGTAGAATTAGATATATTTTTGCTAGAATTTTTTTATGGGCTTTAAGCTTATCTTCCTGTACATTTTAGTTGTTTTGTCTACTTTTGTGTTTTTTAAGATTTTTAGAGCAGCCTTTAGATATTTTAAGGAAGTGTTCCTTCCAATAATGCACACATTACTGATGTTGATTTAGCTTTATCACTATCATGGATGAGATGTTGTTCACGGACTTTCAAGCATTTAGGTTCTTTGTAATTGAAATGGGAATAATGGTAAAATTTTCAATTCAAATTAGTCTTTTTTAATTCTTCCAACTTAACTCTGAAATATCGTTTGAATTGGAGCAGCAAATTCTTGGCTATTAGTAATCCTGCATAAAACAACTAGGAATTGAGAAATGTTGGCATTTGTTATACTGTTTTTGAGTATACTGATATGCCTTAGGAAAAACCCATGTTAATGGTAAAAAGCACGTTGATGTCGCAATCTGCTTTTTGCGCAATCTAATCCCAGCTGTTATTTACTTTACGGGCTGCATTTCGAAAGTTTTTAATTTTAGTATCTTAACAGAAAAGTGATTTTGCGAAATTCTATAAACTGAAGAAGAATCTAGAAATTTTTTCAATATATTGTTCATAAAATGTTCCATGATATTAGTACCTGTGTATTTAAAACTCATTTATAAGCAAAGTATATATATGCTCTCGTCAATAGTTATGGGGGAGTCTTTTTTTTTTTTTTCTTTCTTTTTCTTTTTTCCTTTCTTCCTTACTTTATAGAAACCACCTGATATTTTTCTGATTCAGAACTACTGCTTAAATATTAGACACACACAATACTATTTCTGCCAACCTTTTCAGTTTTACTTTGCACGTTTTGATTTACAACAATCGGTTCTTCCTCATCAACAACAGTGAATGTACTTGAGATTTCACGGGCGGAGTCCGCAACACGTGAAAATTCCTTTTCTCTAACACGTAGTTTTTTAATCTCAAAAGAGGGAGCTAGAAGAAGAAATTCTTTTAGTGGAAGATGCTGGCATATCTTTGCTTGGTATAATTGGAGAGGTATTTCTTGACTTTTTTCTTTCTAAAGAGGATTACTTTCTCCATTGTCAATATTTGTTATGGTATAACTAAATTCAACTGACTGAAGTTTATTTGCTTTTCTAGCTCATTGGATGCCTAATATTGATCCGGGTTACCTCCCTTATTGTTTTGAAAAATTGAACACTGCTGTCATGTGCTCTACTTTTAGATAAAAAAAAAAAAAAAAAGGTTTCGAGTTCATTACACTAATCCTCAAAATCACTATGGACTGTAAACCTACGTTAATCACTCACTACTGTTACCCTACGTTAAAAGCATCCAGTAAATCTCACACAACAATCAGATAGAGACGAGTGCCAGTTCGGTGGACTCTTTACTTAGTGTCATATTGAAGCCTTGATTTTTTTTAAATTAAAACAAGCATATTAAAATGTGCTTAATACACAAATGAATTTTTTAAAAAACATGAAAGAAAAGGGAGAGAAAAGAGGGTAGGAAAGGGAATGAATTATTCATAATGAGGATGTAATGTTTAATGTATTTAAAAAAGAAATTTACCAATCTTATCGTAAGAATAAGATTATAAAAAAATATTTATATCATTTTTTAGCCCCTCAGTGTCTTCGATAGACTATGTCTAATCTTCAGCAAGAGGAGAATATTATTTTATACCAAGTAAATCAAAAATAGCTCTTGCATTTTCGTCTGAGCTGTAACTCTTCTCAAACTCTGTATCTTTAGAATTAGACATAATCCAAAAACCAAAAATAATCCTAGATCTTATATAGGAACTGCGATCCGAATTCCAGATCCTCTCCTTTAGAACATCTAAAAATGAAGAATTCAGAAGTTGTGAACCACTGGTCTATGTTTTCTATGAAGCTGTTGAAAAAGGTCATATATATGACGTCAGATTCTTCAAGGTGAAATCGAAGAAAAATATATATATTGAAATATATATTCTAAAATCCATGAAACGCAATTTACATTTTTAATTTACTTATGAATTTATTTGAATGACTGTCTCATTAAATGTCATTTAAGAACAAGATTAATGTGAATGATCAAGCATATCTCACGAGCAATGCAGCTGTTGAATATTGTTGAATGTTTCTGTTTTTGTTGTATAGTAGAAGTAAAAGTTAGGCAAGCAGTCGGAGAACAGCACAACAGTTTGCAGTATTGGTGTAGTATCAGAAGTATTATGTGAAGACTAATAATTTCTACGTCTAGAAAATTATCATAATTTCAGTTCAATAAATATAATTTTAATCGAAATATGGCACTTAGCGCCGCATTAAAAATAAATCTTGCAGCTCTACGAAAAGTAGACTCATCCATATCATCCATCGTTGATGGGGCGAACCAAGTTGCTTTATACAAATATATATCGAAAGAAAGCCGATGGGTAAAGTATACATTTCATAAAATCTGTTTTAAATCTAATTTTCTGCTAGCATCAGCTCTCTTGTATGGACTTAAGATGATAACGGATCGTTTTGGAAACTTATTCAGGTTTGCTGTGCCTTTTCAAGACATTACCAATAGTCAAGTTTTCGCAATCATTCGTTAGTTATTCGAAAAATTAATTAAATTTGTTTCAAAAGATATTTCATTGAAAACACCTAGACGTTTAAATTATAAAGTAGATACTTTCTTTACATATATTTATGAATTTTATAAATATTGTTATCTGCCAATCTTTAAGTTATATCCAATTTCTCTAATTAAAAAAAGATTGATTTCCATGTAATACAAATTATGTGAAAATAGTTACTTGCGAAATGATTGTGTTTGATTTATTATTTATTGCTACGATTCATAAACGTATAAAAATTGTTTGTTTTAAAACTTATTTTTACCCCCCCCCCCAAAAAAAAAATTATATATAAGAATAATTAATGAGCAAGCATTTAAAATATACTGTTGTAGTTTTTAACATTGAATTGCTTTCATAAATTAATTTATGAATCATTCTAATTTTTAAATAAAAGACAATGTTAGCCTTTTTCTTTAATTATATAAAAATTCATATGTATGTGACAAATCAATACATTTTAGAATCAATATACATTTTTTAAAGTTGTTTTATTGAAAATTACAATACAAATTGACACATTCATGAGAGATTAATAAAGATTAATTTTGAAAGGAAATTATCCTTTTTGAGTTTCTCTAAAAACAGAAATTTGAATGACATGAAAGGTGAATAAAATTATAATATTTTGCAAACTAATTATATTAACTTTAAATTCAGCTTGGCAATAACCTTTAGATTTTTTATAAGATCAGTATATTATGTTATGAATATATTTTCTGGAATGATTAAAAGAATTAACAAAGAAAATATTTATTTTATTCATTTATTTTTACTCCGTATGTAATTGTAATGTATGTGAAAGAGATTTTGTTCTAAAACATTGCCAGAAGAAAATTCTCTATTATATTAATGATATTCAATATAGTAAGAATAATGAATATTAAGTAATTGAAGTGAAAAATTTAATTTCGAACAATGTTATTTATTTCTGTAGTATAATGAAAGATAAAATTACCTGTATAGTGCCTTTTGTATATGATTTTACAAAACCTTTTTCTTTACATCAAAATACCTTAATAAATTTTCACATTTTTGGATGAAAAAAGTATAGAACACAAAAAAAGTTTAAAAATCATTGCATTATAATTGCTCGGGTACCACTAAAATATTAAATTGCATTTACTCTTACTGAGAAACATTTTTGTTTCTCAGATTACTGATGCTAGAATTAATTTAATGAATTATGAATTAATACTGATTTCAGATTCATTTATTATAGAATTTCAAAATCATTTATTATATTTATCATTTGGATCAGTTTTTTTTAAATTCCTTATCTGCACTTGGTTATCCATTATGTTTGCAAATATTGGTAATGTGTAGTGTTTGAAAAAATTTTACTGTAATTGCTATTATATCTTAAAACATTTAAACAGTGTATTAATATGAATATATTTTTAATTATTTAAATTAATAGGATTAATAAAAAAAATTATGAATTATAAAATTTCTTGTGAGTGAACATTTTTTTTGTTTTGTTACTGTACTGTTTTAGAATAAGTTTTTAATATATTTTTTATTTTCCTGTATTTGATGTTTAGTGTAAAAAAAGTCATTCTTATATTTCATTTTATTTTTACAGGATAAAACTGAGATAGAAGGTACACTGTTTGTGTATATGAGGTAATTTTTTAAAAGTTATTAAAGAAATATGTGAAATAAATTTATCTTAATTTTGTGGGTACTTATTCAAAAAAAAAATCATTAATCTGTGTATATGATTTGAATTGTGCGTGTGATTTGAAGAGCTAATTAGTCTTTTTGCTCCTTTGTGGAATTTTAAAGTTTAATTAGCTTTTATATGAAGTTGTGTTGCTTTAAAATAAAAAGGTTTTAGTTTGTTTCAATTAAAATCTTTACACTAAACTTTATAAAAATTACTGCAAACATACATCAGTATATCATCATTTATGCATTGACTTCATTTTGTGCATCATAAGAAGGTAACTAATATAAATAATATTTTGAAAGTTCAAAGATAGATTTTTTTTTTCTTCATTGAGTTGTTCTAGAAATTGATAAAAAAAGGCAGGTCTAAAGGTTGGGAGGAAAGTTGGATTTCCATGCGAGAAGATAAAATTTTATTTAATGCTAATTAAAATCTGTAAGGGGGATTAGGTAGTCAAGCATCCCGCTAGTCTGAAAATTTATGATATTGATGCCAATTGTTTATGACCTTATTGAAATATATATATATATATATATATTTCACAGAATTAAAATATTCCTACTTTTCTGTTAGCAGGGTATCTGACAAAAACCAAGTTTAGTTGATGTAGTTATTGCTTATAGTAACACTGTAATAATATTTGTAGTGACCTTATGACAATTTATTTCTTAAATTTTTTTTTTTTTTTTTGAAAATCTGATTAATTTTTTAAATGCTAAGATGAACTATTCAATTTGTCTATTGCATAAAGACCAAATGGCAAGCATCGATTTTTTGAAAAGAATGGAATTCTTCAAAAAGGAAGATGCTTTTTTAACCCTTTTGTAAGGCATGCCTCAGTTCACAACATTCCTTGTGGGCGGAGAAGAATTGAAAAGAATTGTCTCACAGGACGGGAATTTTGCTTTGCTGCACCAAACTTTAGGAAAAAATCACAAAAAAAGTTTTCATCCTAATGTTGTAATTTTTGATAACATTTTAGTTTATTATTTAAGCTGTTATATATTCTAAAATTAACATTTTTGATATTTTTCTTCTAATTTACAGAGAAATGTATATAAAAAAGTGCTTACCTTTAGAAATAATTTTCAGAAGTGTTATTGAAATTCTTGCAAAGTTTTACTGACGATATATAGCAATAAACTTTAAAATTAATAGAAACAATATACAAAAAAAAAAAAAAAAAAAAGACTATTTACCAGAAGTAACAAAACTTAAAGTGAAGACTGAGAGTGGTAATTCTCAAAGCATGGAGAAATGCAAAGTCCTGTATTGTCTCTCTCTGACAAAATATCTGCATTGGAATTGCCAGAAATAATTCTTTAAAACCTTTTAGAAAATTAATTGCACTCTCATCATTAATTGGCTAGTTGACCATGCAAGTATATTCTGATGAACAGCGCTTTTTCACCATTATAAACATAATCTATTTTCCTAAATAAAGAGGAAAATAAGTGAAATACATCAAAAATCGATGCTAAATAAAGCAGTTCTGACAGTAAAACTCTAAAAAATAAGGAAAAAAATACATAGCAAAGCTTAATAAAAGAAAAGCATTCGGAGAGAAACCGGGAACACGAATGTACATCACGCTGTTTAAAAAGCAGAGTGCAGTTTGTTTACATTACACTTTCCTTCCTCTCCCACAACAGTTGGAAAGAAAAGTAATGAATTAAGATAGACTGTGAACAAACTGAAGTCAAGATCTTAAAACAATAGTCTGTTCAAAAGTAATGGACACAGGGTGTTATCTAGAGATTTTTAGGGACAAAAAAGGCCAATACACATTGCCTGGCCCCGGAGCTCATTCTCCAGTGATGTGTATTTGGTACGCTTGGTCATGATTGACAATCACAAGTAAGCATATTTAGTGCACCTATAATTAAAGGGTTAAATGATCATATGATGAGGTTATGCATGAGTAATAAATCATAAAGATGGCTATGCTGCCCTTGATTGTGCAGAGAAAAGACAGGAAAGCAGACACAAACCTTGTTAGACGGATCATGTATTCAATTTCTCACTGCATTACAGATGCCGCAGTAGCCTACTGGGTCATGTCTTCGGATTCGTGACTGGCGCTTTTCGTTCAGTTGCAGGTTTGATTTTTGGCCACCAAAGACCTGCCGTGTAGCCAGGGCTGATGCACGTTAAATCTGTCGGGGCCCAAAAGTCCTCCCGTTGTCGGGGTGTGGAAGTTAGGACAGGGGTGCCAGCTCAAGTGTAGTCCTTGTATCTTGGCCGAGGTTCAAAATTCGGCAATAGCCTTTGTGTTGCTTCTAGTGTGACGTTAATAAAAACTAAACTCACTGCATTACAATTTGAACCAATTGTAAAACAAACTCCCAGTTTCAAATCAATCTGCATTTAATAATTTTTTTTATCACCCCTATGTCACTTTCATTCCATCTTTCTTGCTTCTCCTTGCTACACCTACATTCTTGGGTGGTTATTACTACCATTACCTGGGTGGACTCCACTCCAGTGGCATTCAATTTGCAGGTTTATTTTCTTTCTTTGCTCCTCTCAGGAGAGGCATTATTAAATGCTTGTAACTCAATTTTCTCTCTTAACCTTCAGGTCATTAACTTAATACTTGCGCATTACTACCACTATTTTTATTGTTGTAATTTTATTGCTATATAAACTCAATGAAAAATCCCAAAATTCATTTTTTGGGTTAAAAAAAAAATATGCAAATAAATAGGGGGGGAAAACATTTTTCTTTCCTTTTCATCCTTTTTGCTTTCTGCTCCGTGTTTCGGTACAGTTAAATCTGTTCCCCCCCCCCATTTCTTTCTGTTTAAATGAGACATGAATATTACACCTGCCTAAGCTGTTACTTAAGAAATTATGTGATTGGTGTCATATACCTGTGGTGTCAAGAATTAATGTGGACTGAATTTTGCAAACAACAGCTTCAAATAAACCATAAAACGACTGTGGACTGGAACAACTATGTTAGGGAAATTAGTGTCAATGCTTTGTTATGACAAACAGAAAATTGTAAAAGTCAGCAGAGTAATTAAAATAAACGAAAATCGTTTTACCCAAAAAAAAACACAATTTTAGGCCCATTCTTCCAACTCAGTGGGGTTTTGATGGGTTATGTTGCGAAACTAAAGAAGGTTTCTTTGTTGCAGTCCCAGATCAAACAACTACTTTAATGGCTACAATTGAGGTACTTATAACTGATGGCAGTACTGTTGTTTTCAGACTGTTGGAAAGCATATGAAATATAAGAAAGGAACAATTCTGGATATGAACATTTTGTTGTCAATCACTCGTATAATTTTGTGGATCCAAAAACCAATTGCCACACCCAGGCAATAAAGCTATTCTGGGGTTCTAAAAATGGCTTAATAACTCAGTGTGAAACTTTGCTAGAAACCATTTTGATTCCTATTTAATTGTAGTTGTTTGCATGTGACAAATTAATTTTCAGCAATTATAAACAAAATTTGCAATTTCATGCCTGCTATATGAATATATATATATATATATATTTAATGTATGCTTCAGCTCATTATTTTGAATTAAACACAAAAATCCACTTGGGTATATATTCTTCTGTGTCAACATAAAGGCTTGGCAATAACTGTTTCAATGTAGCAGTTTTTGATACGTAGCTAACTGATAAGTGTTAAAATATTGATTGTGCATCCTCAGTTATTTTGATTATTAGAAATAATGAGAAAATAAAAAAAAAAAATTGCTTTTATTCTCTGTTCTCTCACCACCTGAAAAAACTGGAAATTAAATAAAAAGAAATCAAAGCTGCAGAAATTTTACATTCTGAAACATTAAATTTGATATTTATTTTTGTAAATTAATATGCATACTGAAATATTGCATGTATCTTATATTTTTACAATTACAAACTTCGAAAAATGACATTTTCGTAAAAAATAAATCTAAGTATATATGTGTAATGATTTAATTTAAATTTGATTTCTTTGCTTTTCCTATACTTTAACTATCACAGTCAGGAGTTCATTTGTATTCCCTGATATCTATCCAATTTAGCTTTTAATTTATGTGATCTCGCACTCTTAAATTGTGCTCAATCAGCTGTTCCCACCGATGCAAATCCGTAGGGATAATCTCTACTAGATTTTCTAACTAAAGCTAAAATATCTAAAAAAATCCCTCTATCTAATACCACGTGATCCGAAGAAATCCTAGCGTATAAATTCTAAGTGAAGAAAATTCTCTTCTGTTCTGCTGTAGCCACGACTGCGAAGCAATACATCTTGCATTCTCCATTTTTCATGATCCTATTGTCTATGTGATTGCCTCTCTTGTGTTAAATTAATAAAGGTATAATTTCAAGATTTTACAAGAGTCTTTCTTGAGCACAACAAGTAGAAACATTTTTTAAATTAACTAATTATTTCTTATAAAGTTATACATTATATATATGCACACTCACAAACAAATAGCATTGCAGATAAGTTTTGAAAAAAGTAAGTTTTCAGAATCTGGGTATAGTTAATTTATTCCTTTTTTTACATCTGTTGATGTTATAGAACTTGTGTAAGAAACTAAAGTAGAAATAATAATTCTGAAATTGAAAAATGGATTCAATAAAAGATCGATAAAAATGTAACTCATTTGAATTAAAATAAAGATAAAAAATTTTGTTTTTCATTAATATAAATTGATTTTCAGAAGGAAAATAAATTTCAATCTTCATAAAATCAAAGAATGAAAATGGGGGAAATGATTTTTGAATTAAATATAAATTTGAAAATTGTTTCATTTATTGATCCTTGAGAAAATTTAAATTTTATTAAAATACAAAACAGTCCATTCCACCAGCCAATTAATTATATTTAATTTTCTGGGTTTTGTTAATTGTAATAACCTGTTAAGTTATTGCTCTCTATGTAAGCTTACTGTATTTGCCTTTTTGAATGTGTGATTATGAGAAATTGTTTTTAGTAATGAAAAAGGTTAATATACAAATGAATCTTATTTATTTTTATTCTCAATTGTGAGTTATATTTACTCTAAATTTTATTTGTATAACGATTCCCTCCCCCTTTTCATTCTTTTAGATCACAGAAACCCCAACATGGTTTTATGGTGATGAACAGACTTAATACAACTAATTTAGTTGAAC
Organism: Nephila pilipes; assembly: GCA_019974015.1. NCBI lineage: Eukaryota > Metazoa > Arthropoda > Arachnida > Araneae > Nephilidae > Nephila > Nephila pilipes. Next base: position 427,129 of record BMAW01004055.1, read on the forward strand.
CTGTCACAGAAACATTAGATTTTCAGGATCAATCTCCATTTCTTTTATATCGTAATGATAAAGGTAAACTTTTTATTAAGAAATTTTTTTACTTTGCTACTATTTTATACAAGGAGTATCATTGCCCAAATAAAATGTTATCTACCTAGTCTTCAAGCATATCTTTAGTTTTATATCTTGATTTTATAACATAAGGCTTGTGGATAAATTTTCTGATATATGAAATAATGTATAAGTATTGTGCTTAATATGAATGAATGTAATTTATATCTTTTAAATTATTTTTTATTATGATAGATAATATTTTTTTCATAATTAATACTTTTACTATTTGAAAAATGACATTACTTTAATTTGAAGCTAATTTTGTTACTTATTAGTGAAAATAAAATTTATAAACTTTGAAGTAAGGTGCTTTTTAGAGGTAATATATATTGTAGTTGTATGTTAGTATTATGTGTATGTATTAATTTTCTGGTAATATCTGCAGGTGATATTTATGGTGTCTGGTTTTATGATCAAAAAAGTTGTGAGAGAATTTATAAACTTTTAACGAGGTAAGTTATTTGTAATAGTATTTTTGTAGCTGTTTGTTAAGAGTAAGCTGAAGAAATTATTTATAATGTAGAATCTAGTTTTTTGTCAATGTGGATGTGCTTTGTGCTATGAAAAATTATATTTAAACATATGTTTAACTCAAAGTAGTTTAATGCAACATGAATATACTAGAGATTATACTTTGATGCATGAAAATTGCTTCTAAAAGGTTAAATTTTTGAGAATGATTATTGATCTTATGTTTGCTACGCTTTGTATTAAAGTTTTTGAAAATATTCTATATATTTATCAATATGAACAAATTTTAAATGCAGTTATTAGCTCATTATCATGTAAATATATGAAAATCATACATCACTTTAAGAATACATACATATGGCATTGACATTTAATACTCTCATTTACTTTTATTTCAGTACATTCTTTTGCAATTGTGTCATGGTATTTATATTATTTAAACAGAAAAACAATTGACAGTTCTCTTCTTTTTGTCTTGCAATATGCATAACTACCTCCAGTTTTTTCAATTTTTAAAAATTGTATTTATTTTTTTTAAAAAATTTTGGGGGTGTTATTCTTACTATTATTTTATACAGTTAGTATTATCAAATGAATACCTTGTATGTCCTTCAGGCATCTGGACAAAAAGGAATATCTGAATATGTATCAATATTTCTCTTTGTACACGAGATTAGAAAATCCTTCTAAGAGAAAGATTATTCCTTTGAATTCTGATTTTTAAATATACCTGTTTTGCTTAGACTTTAATGTAATAACTCTTGTATTAGACAACTTGCTGTTAGTAATCATGTCCGTTTTAAGAAATTTGATTTTATTTCTGATGAAATAGATGGCCATCACAATTTTTAACCAATTTATTTTTTCTTCAGTTTTCAAAAATAACCTTTTTCATTATTGTTCAGCTATTACTTCTCATTAGTGTAATTGCATGCAAGACTAAACATTCTGAACAACAATTTGTTATCGCAACAAATGCAGAAATGATTTAACATTTGAAGATGATATCTTATATCAAATGATTGTATTGTCATATGTAGGGAATCTATATTACATTGTTCAAGTAAAATATTTTTTATTGCAGAATTTAAGTTTAATAAATTAGAATTTACAGTGGACATTGTTTTTTTTATGTTGTAAATGAACTGAAAGTTTGTAGGGTAAATTAAAACCAAAAGTAGTTTAGTAATAGTTCTAAAAGTAATTTCTAATTATGAAAAAATCATTTTAAGAATTTGAAGTAATGGTAGAATAATTAAATGTTTTAACTTTTATGTACTTGTAATAAATTAGCCTGCATCTCTTACAGGATTACTGCATTTGTATGTGCTATGCATACTGATTTTTTTTTTTAATAATATTTATTTGAAAATTTATTAGATAATCAACTAAAGATTAAAATTCTTCAAAATGAATACTTTTCTTTTACTGTATGCATATTTATTTGTAATATCACAATTTCAATTTTTTTTTTTTTCTCTTATTAGCTTATCAAAATTAGCATTTAATAAAAGTGACAAGTCAAATAGTATTAGACAACGATCTTTTTCTGAAAGTAACCGGAAGCAACAAAAGCAAGGGACTGCTCAAGCAGATATCATATCTCTTCTTACACGTGCTCAAGATGAATATGATAAAGTAAGTCTTGGATATTTTTCATCTTTTGTAATTAATTCATTCATTATGGTAGATATAATTAATTTTTGAATATTTCTTTGATTTAACATTTTCTCTACTAACATGTAGCAAATTTGGTTAATCATTGCAACTTGGTTATATTTATAGTTAAGTGATTGTTTGTATTTAAATTAATATTTTTTAAATGTTTTTTAAACAGCTTAACTCTTAAATTTATATGTATTTATAATATGTCTTTAAAATTTTATTGAAAGAATTATGCCTAATGTAATTACATATTTATATTTCATTTTAAAAGATTGAAATTCTCTAGTAATAAAAGTTTATTAGCATGTGTTAAGAAACAATTCCAACTTTTCCAAAAAAAATCGTGGAAACAAATTGATATTTTTGCTTATTGATGATATTTTTTGGGGGGTTACTGTTTTGATTGTAAGTCATTATAGTCTTGAATAGTAAATTAATCCTCTTGTGTAAACTAGTGAAATAAAACTATACAATTCTTCAAAGGAAATATTTCTTGAATATAATTTTATTCAGCAGCAAGCCTCTTAAATCTTACATTTTTGAATATGCTTCATTTCCCTTGATATTTTTCTTATATCCGGAGTAGTATCCTTTTTCTTTTAATATGTTTCTTGAGGCATATCTCCAAGACTTAATAGATCTTTCATCAGGAAATTGGTCATGAATTGCATCTGGAGCATGAAAGTCGCCTGAAGGGCCATGAATATGTTGTGTGAGATTTTCACCATCCCATTTCTTCTTGGTAATCTGAGCTTTGTTCAGAAATTTTGCTTTCAGAAAGCATTTTGAATTCTGAATAACTATTTTTATTATCTCTGTAATTTTCATCAAGTTTATGAAATAAGGCTGAATACTCATAAATGCTCAGTTCTTTTGAACAAGTTATTGAAAAATGATATGTCAAGCATGGGCAGTTGTCAATGCTTCAAGCAATATTACTGACTCACTTTCACCTACAATGTTTCTGAAAATAAATGCATGTGGAAGTGGAATAAAAAAGAAAGAAAAGCTGGAAAGAAGGGGGGAAAAAAAAGAGTGTATTTTTCAATAGCAAATAGCTCAAATCTCCATAACAATCTTTTTCACAGCTTTGATCATTCTAGGTAGAGCATTAATTTATATGCTTATTATGCAATTTTGAGAAAAAGGCATTTGTGATGTTTTTAAAAACCTCAAAGATACAGTAAAAGTCGTGAAATCTCTGTGAGCTAACATATATGGTTTTTGAATAATTATGATGAAAGTAACTTTGTTGCCAAAATTACTGTTCCTGCTGTTCTGATGTTAAAATGAGTAATTAACATCCTAGCCCTAAAGGCTACAGAAACAGCGATAGTCATTGTTTGCTGAATTTCTTAGGCCTGGACAGAACATTGGCTTAACTTACATTAAAACAGCAATGTGTCAAACAAGAAGATTATTTAATACAAACCTACACCATATCCTATCATGGAGGCTGAGGGGTTAAATTTTTCCAACATCACCAGAATAACAGGGCACTCTGTTGTTTTTTTTATTAGCATTCATTACAAACTATATAGAAATCATATTTAAAATAATCATACTCTCTAAAATCCATTTTAAATCTCGAGCTTGTGTTTTATGTTGTAGATCAGATAATTTTAAAAATTAAAACTTAACTCTATATTAAAAATTTGTCTTAATGTAAGTGGTCCACATTCGTACCAAATAGCACAAAGATTATAAGTAATAAAGATATTCGTTGTTTATTATCTATTCTTTCATATCGAAATAATATGAATGAAAATAAGAAATAATGTAGTAAAATTATTGGCAATTAATTTATTTTACTGGTGTATTTACGTATTTTTTTTCCCAATAGATTTTTTAAAAAAATTAACTTTCTACATTGAAAAAAAATCCTACTCCTTTTTCTGTGCTATTTATTTTTAATCCCTATTCTATCTGATAATAGGAACACATGCTATTGCTTAATTACTAAAGAACATAGTCTGGGAGTTTCTACAAACTTTTGTATTGTGATATTGAGAAATTTAATAAACCGTTTCCATTCACTTATATCTTTTGAGAGATAGGAAATTAAGTCATACCTCCATTAAAAATTATTAATTTTTAAAATCTTGCATTATCTATAGTTAGCTTTGAGTGTTAATTTTAATAATTGTTTCTCATGTTTTACATGAAATCTTGAGAAGTGAAATGTTCCAATTGGCCTTGAATCTGAGTGATGCTTATTCACTCTCACTCCTCTCTCTCTTTTTACTTGTGTAAAAAAAACATACATTTAATACTTGATAAAGTAAACTTTTATTTTTTTTATGGTGTTGGAAACTATCCAACTTCTACTTTGTAATTCGTATTAAAATACAGGGAAATGGACTGAGAAACCAACAGAAATATTCACATAATTTTAGGTAAATAAGAATGATTATATATGTACTCCAGTTTTTGGAATGAAACAAGCCTCTGATTTGTTATAAAAACATATAGTCTAGAAAGCCATGAGAATATCAAACCACTCATCTCAAAAATGCACGCAAGGAAAGAAATACAGATAAAGTAAATAGCAAATTCTTGATTTAATGAAAAGTAATTGCAAGCCAAAAACTTGTATCAACATTTGAATTATCTTCAGATTTTTTTTTTTTTTTTCACTTTATATCTTTTAACTAGTTAATTTTTTTTTAAAACATTCAGCAGATTTTTTTTTCTTTTTGCATTAAACTCTTAAAATGTAATAGGTATATTAAATTGACAGTCAGCCTGTTAGACAAAATTTTGCTTAAAGTGGACCTATCATTAGAAAACTGAAAATTTTAATTTTGTTACACTTCTGTCAAAATTTTGTAAATTTTCTGAGAAATGCTGAAAAAGAAAACTTTCAAAAGAACTAAATGAAATTTTTTTAAAAAAAAACTATATCAAATGGCAATTTTTGGACAATCTCAACCCTCAATAGAAACAGTATAAAACTGCTAATCTAAAAAAAAAAAAAAAACAATCTAGATTTAGTTCAAAATTGCCTCATTAACTTCTGAGAATGGGGCATTGAGAAACATTGTTGTAGCTGTGCCCAAATTGTTTTACAATCTTTAAATAAATATTTCTATGTTTATTTAAATAATTTCAGATTTTTTTAAACAAAAATCTTATTTTTAATTAATGTGTTGTTGACCAATGTTTATTTTAAATGGCAAATTTAAGTTTTTTAGTCTTAATTTCTTTTTCAGAAAGTATTAATGTCTTAATATGATATACTTTTCATCTCTTAATTAAAAATGTATTGTTACATTTAGTTTAATTCAATGGAAGTAGATAAAAATTTTGCAGCTTATAATCCTAAAAATATGTACTCTATATTCCAGCATATAATGCACACTTTTAATATAAAAAATAAAATTGAAATGCTTGAGTGCACACTATATGCCTGATATAAAAGTTATAGATTTAAAAAATAAGGGAAATATGAGCATAAAAATTAAATTTCTACATCTTCAACACTGTTTCTTTAAAAGAAATGACATCTTTTGAATTTGAAAAATTTCATTATCAGATAACTTGAAAAATTCATCATATTTGTCTTCCGTTACATCTTCAGATGTATCGAAATCTGTTTCATGGCCCCAATCGCTTTTACTCTGTTCCACAAATAAATAATCATCTTCTGTTCCATATAGGTGATTGGTAATATTACATTTTTAATTGACTTTTTGATTATGTTAGATTTAATTTCATTCTATGCTTCATTTTGAATTTACATATTTCATTTTCAGAAGTCTGCCTCTAAAAGTACTCAAAAAAGTTCAAAAAATATTCAGAATACTTTAAATGGTGATATCATAAAGCCTACTCCTGTTCGCATGAATGGTGCTGTTTCCACAGCCAACTGTAACACTCCTTTGACTCTGGGGATGTTATTTGCTCAAGCAGGAGGCATCCAGAAAAAACCTAATGAGGATGCTAAGGACTTTGATGCCCGTGTTAGATCCTTCACTGCCAGCAGTTGTAATATGCTTCCAAAAAACTCTGAAATGAATACTGAAACAATCCTTCAAAACTTGCTGTCAAACTCTGCGCACACACTTCAGCATATTGAAGGGGGGATGCAAAAAACTGAGAAATCTTTACAAGCTACAGAGCCTAGAGCTCTTTCAGCTAATGATCGAATGCTTTCTGTGGAAAGTTTGGAAAAGGACCTGAAAGAAAAGTTGAATATATTGCCTAAATCAAATGGTGATATAAAAACAGACTCAGCAGTAGTTGCTTCTGAACCGACCAAAAGTGAGCCTATTGATATACCAATTCTCACTCCGGCCATGTTACATTCAACATCATTTTCATCTGTTCCAACAGCGTCTGTTGGCTCATTTCTGGATAAAAGTGAAGGGTTCAGTGAAAATATTGATTCCTTTCCAGTGGTAAGTATAAGAAGCAAATATGCTAAGAAATTCATGTATTGTGTCTTTTTGTAGGCAGTTATGACTTTTTGTGTGTGTTAATAAATTGTTACAAAGACTTACGTTATATTAAGCATATCAATAAACTTTTTTAAAAAAATACTTTAATAAATCATTGCGGGTTATGGCCAAATACTTAGTTTTTTAGTATATGGTTGATTTGATGACTAATTATAATTTTTAAGTTATTGTGTTTTCGAAAATTGTAACTTTGTTTGTTTATATATATATATATATATATATATAACATCTTGGTTTGCAAGAAGTTTTACATATCATATATAGAGAGAGGTCTTATTTCATAACCTCCAGACTCAGAATCAAATTTATTTAGTTAGTTTTTTGATACTTTTAATATATGATAAATAGTATATAAATTATCAGATAATTCCATCTTCCTATTATCTAAAATTCTTTTAATTTTTAAAAATTTTCATTGTTTCTCTCATTTCATTGTTGTTCATCAGCTCACTCATTTCATTGTTTTTTTTAATTCTCTGTAGTTTTTGGTATTTTTATTTAAAAGATAAATTTTAAATACGTACTGTGATCTATCCATTTAGACTCATTTTTTAATAAAGTATGACATTCACATGTTTACCTTATGTTACTACTACCTGCTTTTATTTCTAACAAAATTCAAATCCTTTTTATGTACTTTATTTTAGTAAATTAGTTGAAAATCCTACATGTATATTTTTATTTTTTAGGTAAAAGATTGTAAATCATTTTCGCCTACTCAACTATTATCACCTATGGATTTCACTGTTCCATGTCGAAAAAAGAATGTGCAACAATCTCTTCTTCCATCATCATATTCTCCTGAACCAGGGTCAAAATTTTTTAATGGTAATAAAACAAAATTATGATCCTCCCATGTTAGAAAGATATTTTGTTAAATCCTCCAATTAATTATTGCCTTTTGATGCTTAAAATACAACAATTTTTAGTTGAAATTGTTCTGAAGATTCCATTTCTGCTTTAAAAATGGGATTTAGTTTGGATGAGAGAAAAAGAAAGCTTTAACAAGTAGAGAAAGAGAGACAGTTTTGTTCATATACCCTAGATTTTTTTTTTCCATAAAAATTATTAAAAAGCTAATTTAATTTTCAAATCTTAAAAAATGTTATAATTAGTTTTTAAATATTGACTTGGACAAAATCAAGTATAGTTGGGAAACAAGTTTTTTTTTTTTTTTTTTTTTTTTTGCAAAAGGCTGGATAAAAGTCTCTTAGAATTATTCAGTCCTTTTGTTGCTATTGAATCAATCTGATATTTTAGTTTTTCAAAATGGTGGATGAAAGTAATTTGAAAATAAATGTTACATTTTGTCCTTGTAGTCAAATCTGAATCAAATTTTAATCATTAACTTAATTTGCATTTTTAATGCAGCAATAAATTATTAAAATTTGAGATTTAAACAGAAAAAAAGGGGAGGGTATTTTCTGGGTCATTAAATTTTTTTAAATTTGTGTTAAGATTTTTTAAAATATGCTTAAAAGTATTGGAAAACATTGTGGAACATTACAAACCTTAAAAATTTATTGCTTTTTTTTCTTAGAGAGTTGGAATATATAAAATATCTCTATTTTTGGGATATTCTTATAAGAAAAATTAAATCTTTTGTAAGGCCTGCTTATTTACCGATTTGAATCTTTAAAAATAGATACAATTCATTAAATATATCTAATTATTAAAATGTTGTAATTGTACACTTGTATATCAAGTTTTTCTCTTAAAGCATGAAACTCATATGAAGATCCTTTGTAATTTTTTAATGGATTTATACGTTTATTGGATAATTGGTGAAAAATTACCATATATAGAATCATATTAGGCAAATCTTTAAACTAATTTGAGATTGTTATTTTGATCCTGTGATGCAAACTTGTATCACTTAAAGTACATACTTCTAAAAACTGTCTTAAGCTAATGCCATAGAGGCAAACTCATAATACTTTTTCAGGCTTAAAAAATGCCCTTGCAATTATTTTGGTGATCATACCAGATGTGTTATTATATCTAAAGTATATAAATATTTTATAAACATGCATGTTAGCATATAAAGATAAATTTATCTTCACTGTATTGGAAATTAAATATGGGACATGTATATTTGAAAAACTATTATTTCAATCTGAAGTTAGCAGTATTATAAAATTTACTATATTTCTGAAATAGGGAAATGGAATATAATATCAAAGTGTTAGAGTATTTTTTATATCTCAATGTGTTATAAATTTGATTTGTTGCTTTGATAATCAGACGGTACAATTTGGATTTGGCATTTAATCAATTCCATTATAAAAACATTTTGCAACATTCTTTTAGTAGAAGAGTGGTGTTCAAGTATTTAATCATTAGGTCAAAATGTTTTGGTTTGAAAAGCTTTATAAAAATTGAATGTAACTGAGATATTTAAATATTTAACTTTATATAATATATTAAGAACATAAATTAGCTTTAAATAGATTCCAGACTATTAGATCTGTATTAATACATAACAAAATTCTACGTTCTTTAAATTAATTTTTTTCTAATTGAAAAATTTTTAATATTGTCTTCATCTCTTATGTTAGAGAAGAAACGCTCCAGGATTTTGCGAAGTTTGCATCACCTTGTTATCATATATGTGTATCCAGGGGGAAGGGGTTATGCAGCCAGTCAGATATTAAAATTCTTGAAAATGGGAAAAGATTTGTTCTATTTAAAAGGATAACAAAAGCTTAAGTGTTTTATTTGAAACAGAGAAATTCATCAAAACTTTTAAACTTGTTCTCTTCCATAAACACATAAAAAAAAATCTGTTTATTTCTTTAATTTGCTAAATGAAATTGAAAATCTTAACCTAAAATTAACCAGTTTGCCTAAAACTGAAAAACCAAGACAAATTTGTTTAGATTCATAGGAACCTCCTTAATTTCTTTTTTTTTTTTTTAAAGTTTAAATTTAAATCTAATTTTCAACTTTTTAATTTCTCTTGATTCTTTCTTTTAATTTGTTAAAAAAATTTGTTCATAAATCTTTTTTCCAAACACAAGTCAATCATGTGATCCGGTATCGGACATGACCCTCCCACTTCATTTAACTGTATAAATAAGACACTCTGGGTAGCTAATTGCAGATGCAAGAGTTACTCCCCTCCTTTAATTATCTAATCTTCCTCTTATTTCACTTCAAGCATCACTTTTTTGCTAGGCCACATCAAAATTACTATGGACAAGCTAGTGGGACTCTGTACGTCCCAAGTGTCCTTAGAAATACCATGTCTACATCATGTTAGAAAATAGGTTCTAAATTGGTAAATAAGTAAGATCTTTCTACTAGATAAAAGCCCCCATGTTTATATCAAATTTTGAATTTACTAATGTAGAGAAATGGCTTATTTTTAATATGTTATTTCTGTTATATTTTAATTGTTTTTATTTCTTCTATGTGTAATTTGCATTGTATTTCCTTTCTTGTACTTCAATATTTTTACAAAATTAAATTATCTTCAAATTTTGAGGATTTCTTCACACACAATTTTAAATAAGTATTTGGCATTTATATGTTTGAAACAGTGCTCTAAGCTTTTTCTTCATTAACATCAATAAAAAACAGTCTTAATCATGATTTAAATCCAGCTGTTTTTTTAAGAAAAAGGTTGCAATTTTTAAGAATATTTTGGCTCATTTTGCAAACATTTATCAATACAAAAGAATTGCCGAGAATCTTAAACTGAAGATGTCACTTGTGTTCTTTTTATGAAAGATATGGATGGTAGCATATTATAAATCCATTTATTTATTAAATGCAATATATATATTTCTTGACTTCAGATAACTTCTCTGTAACATTGTCAGTTCCAAGTTGGAATCAAAATAATAATCACTTAAAAATTGTGTATAAAATTGAAAATTCAAAATAAGAAAACTTTGTTTTAAATGAATGTGTATTAAATAAAAATATGTAATGTAACCTGTTTTTCATGTTTATTGTAGGTAATGGAAATAGCAATGAAGACTTGCTTCATCCTCAACGTTTGATTAATGGTCATGCTACAGGACATTTACAACCTGCAGGAAAACCAAGTGTCACTCCTTTAAATAAGGATCAGTTCAAAGAAGCATTAGTTTACATGATACAGGTACTGTTAAATTGAATCATGCCTGATGAATGTATGTATGCCCAATCTGTTCCATTCTTTTTCCTAATATTTTTTATTTATAAAATATCACTAAGGCATTCTTGTTTATCCAATATCATAAAGACATTATTTCACCTTTTATAAGTAAACTACTATGATATATATATACAGTCGAACCTCTATATAACAAAGTTGCAAAATCCTGAAAAATGTTTGTTATATGGAAAATTCGTTATTTAGAGGTTCACCTTTCAATATACTTCATAAACCACATAAAACAAATTTTAAATTCATAAATTCTTATTTATGGGAAAAAAGTAATTATTCACACCTTTTTGTAATTTAATGTCTATTTATTTTATATATATCTTACCCATCAAAAAAAGAAAAACTGCAGGGGAAAAAAGAATGTCAAGGAATACACTTTATTTTCAACATTAAGAAAATAATTTTATATTAAAATTAACAAATTTTAAGAATATTTTCTAATTTTAAACACATTCATTATTTTATAACAAGAATTTCTAAACATGCATTACCACGTGTGTCCTTAACAGATTTTATGAGTAATTAAATTTAATCTTGTTTGAGTTTTTTGTTTGAAAAAAATGCTTTGTTTCATGTTACACTGCACATCTTTGCAATGCACCAAAAATCACTTCATGCTTATTTTCTTCTCACTGTAATCCGCATCGAATTATTTCAAATGAATTTATCATTTCATCATACGAAGGATTATTGATTTCTACATTATCATTTTCATCTGAAGGCAATCCATTGCTGTACTGTTTTTATTTGTCACACTGTTCTATATATCCGATTCAGTTAGTGATCCTGAGGTTTCAGCTTCAGAATCAAGAAAAAAAAAAAATCATCAAGCAGCACAGACTCCGTAATTTCTTGTTTTTCCTTTAACTGTATCCATATATTTTTTTTTTTATTTCTTCTAAGAGAATATTGTCTTCGTCCTCCGAACTTTCACTGCAGACAAAGAATCCAGCTTTGGCGAAACTGTTATGAATGGTACGATCTGTAACATCATAGTTCCACGCTTTCGAAATTTCTGAAATACTTTCCCTTAAATTGATATTTGGCATGTATTAATTGTTTTCAAGAGCATTGATAACTTTTCGCAATATCCTCTTACGATAGTATACTTTAAAAAATTTTATGACTCCTTGATCCATTGGCTGCAGTTTTGATGTGGTGTTTGGTGGCAAATAAAAACTGTAACATTTTTATATTTTGGGTTGATTTCCTTCGGATGGGCAGGATAATTATCTAAAAGAAGAGCACTTTTGCGACGTTCTTTAACCACTCATTTGTCCAACTTTTGAATCCAATTTTCACAAATTTCAGACGTCATCCAAAAATTTTTGTTAGAGTCATAATCGACTTCCAAACATTTTGTGCCTTTGAAACATCTTGGAGTTTTGCTTCTTCCTATAACAAGTGGTTTTAATTTCTGATGTCCAGTCATATTTGCTCTATGTTATTCTTGCTTTACTATGTTTTCCTTCAAAGCATCTTTCGTTTTTAAATGTTAATATTTTTTGAGGCAAATATTGAAAAAATAAAGCAGTCTCATCTGCATTAAAATGTTTCCTAGCTTATACTCTTATAAAATTTTACTCTGTGTCTCTGTTATCCAATTTTTAATATCATTATCATCAACATCTTTACTTTCCCCAGATTGTACTTTTGCTACAACTCTGTGTCTATTCTTAAATTTTTCTAGCCATCCATTGCTAACTAGAAATTGGTTATATCCCAATGCCTTCGCAAATCATTATTACAAAATTCGCAATTTTTATTACAAAAGGTCCAGAGATCGAAAAAATTTTATCTTGCATTGTGTGTATCCACTTCAAATCTGCCTCGTCGACATCTTCATAGACGCATGTTCTTTAAATGCTTTGAACAAGAATTTGATGAATCATAATTTTGTAGCTTATCTCGATTTTTTATAATTGTTGATAAGCTGTTTGGAGGAATATCAAATATTAAAACAATGTTCTTTTTCTTGATGCCTTTATCCACTTCCTGAAGAATTAAATTTTTTTGTTTGATGCTCAAACACTTATGTTTTGACATTTTCGAGCTGCTAGAAACGTAGTTACACCTAAGACTGATTAATGCTATAAATGAATGGGAGACTGACTAGTTCAAGGACTTGGGGACACGAGGCAATTCCACTGAGGGTGTAAGGGGATATCGAAGATGTTTCTAGTGAACTGGACAATAGGGTTTAAGGGTTGCACTTGGATGAAACACCCAGAATTATATTGCTCTCGGCGAATTAGGCACCCAATAAAAACCAGTTCAAAATTTATGACCACCATAAAACATGTTAAAAGAGAGGATAATTTGAAATGTCCAGAAATACTTCAAAATTAGGAACAAAAAAAATTGAATCACAATAGAAAAAGTTTGTTATGTAGAAAATGCACTTCGCTATAGAGATGTTATTTTATGAAGAAAATCGTGAAATGTTCTTGGTTCCAGGAAAAAGTTCGACTGTATTTTAATTATTTTTTCTTTTGGTATTTGGATGTTTTTACTGTGACTTCTTTCCTCAAAAGAGATGGAATATGTAAAAGATTATTTATATGTTATTCTTAGTCACTTCATTTTATTTACATATTTTTCACTAAAATTGTTTACTTTGCCATGTGCTGTAAAAATGTAAAGAGAAAATTAGTGCTTTCGAGATACCTTTACTGTCTGTTTCCTTTGATTCATTGTTATAGATGGTGGGAGCAAGTTTGCTTTGGTCATTCAGTTGGTGGTAAAATTAAAACTGCAATAGGAGGTGTCAAATCGAGCAATCATTGGTGGATTGCAAGATAGATGCTAGGATAAATACCTTTCCATGCTCTCATAAATCTCTTACTTATGTGCTTTAGTGATTGCCAATTCGTTTATTTTAAATATAAATTGTAACATAGTTGCAACACAATTTTTGATTTTGGCCTTACCTGGTAAGATTATGTTTCTAAGTCACTTTTCATTGTACAAAAAGGACTTCAAGGTGCTTGTGAAATCCAAAATATGTCAAATAACATTGATCTTGAAATCTCTGAATTTAAAATAAATCTGTTTTATAAATTGGCCTCACTAAAACATTTTTTTTATCTTCCTGCAGCTTTAATCAAGTCTTAAAATATTTTCATAGCATTATTTCTGAACCTGTTATCCTTCTTACAGATGATTCAGATCTTCAAAGGATTTGCAAGACCAGGTGTTGTTCAAGTCCAATAAATTGTTGTCATAAAAAGCTGAAGCACATTCCATTATATATTTGATTTTCACATTAATCGTTCTACAGATATTAAAATGCATAATTGATTGTTCCTTGCAATGTCCCATTTGGCCTTGAATTCCAAATCCTTTTCATTGTTTAAATATCTGAAACTTAGACATTCTTGAACAACATGCCTGTGGGCAACAAATCTGTTCTAAAAATACTTCCTTAAATCATTCCAATTCTGAATGCTCTGTGGAACATAAATGTGTTTCCAAACTCATCTAAAAACCCTTATTCTAATGCTTGTCATCTGTAGTTGCTGGAAAAAATATTCCAGAAATTAAAATGAACAAAATGTATCTAACCTTACAGTTAAGGAATTGATTCTACTCTTATTCATTTACTCAGATTGCTAAGATCACCACAACTTCAACTATACTTCCCAAAAGCAAAAGTAACTTATCCTCCAATAACTGTCATTTCTGTTTAATCTGATGTCATGTTCACTTCGATGACATTTGCAATTTCCACATCATCATCTCTAGTGCACCTTTTAACTGCATCTACCACTGTCACTCCTGTAACAACTTCTGTTTCTTAACCTTCTATTCCAATACCCGAAATAGCTGCTTCTGTGTCCAGCAGATTACTTCTTTTCAAGAAGTAAACTTAAAAATAGAAATAAAGCTGGAAATCTGTAATTATATATTAAACATTTATGAAAATGGTGGTATGATTATGTATATCAACAATTTCAAGGTGGTGGATGATATGAAATACTCTTGCACCTTTTAAAGCCCATTAAGAACGAAAATATGAAGAAATGTTTGTTGTATGCTTTTAACGTTTTGACATTGACATTGTTTACGAAGTTTGACCCAACTTGTTTCATATTACTTTTAACAATTGTCACTAGAACATTAAAGAGGTTTAATATATCAGCCCATTAGATTTTAATAAATATAATGAAATACATTTTTCCATTCCCCTCCCCCAACCTTTTTTTTTTTTTTTTTTTTTTACTTTTTGATATTTTAAGTAATTTTTATTATTCAAAATGTTTGAGTTTTTGTTACTATTATGATATACATAATTTTGGAAAGCTATGTAATTATTTTTAAAAATTAAAATAATTGCTTAATTTTTTTTTTTTTAAATTGCTTCATTTCATTTTTTTTTTTTAAAACTAAATTACTTCAAATCACCTGTTATGTGTAACTGTATGTAAAAGTTGATAAAGAAAAAACACATTTTAAAAATTGTATATCGTTAGTTTTGAAATTTGTAGTTTAATTTTTTCATATGAATGTATTAACTGTTTTAGTTTGTAACATTTCTGCTTAATTTTCTTTTTAATTTAGCAAAAAAGTTAAAATTATGTTGCATATAATGGTTCAACATGTTCAATGTCCATAATTTCCCCACTTTTTAATTTATCAGCAAAGAAAATTTTTAGAACAAGTGACTTTCGTTAACTTGTGTTAATTGAATATTTTCTAACAATTAATTTATATATTTGCTTAACAAATGACAGAAATAATTTGATTTACATACAGAGAAACATTTATATTAAATTAGGTTTTATTCTATTTTTCAAGCAGTGCACCATTTAATGCCAAATATTAAAACAACTGAACTTGTTGATTTTTCTGTTTCTTAATGTTATGTCTATTGATTTTTCAGAGTGATGAAGCTTTTGTGATACAATTGCATGAGTGCTATGTAAAAAGCCTGAAAACGCAACTGAGTTCTTTCAATACAAGTTGACATGTTTAATCAAAATGTCTCTTGTGATTGCATTAAGGAAACTACAATGATACTTTGTTCCTAATATACCAGTATTGGTGTAAAATATATGTTTATATTTTCTCCTTTCTCTGTTCGCCTAAAACATGTGGCTTTCTTTTTTTGTTTTTGTGCCATTATAGTTATGTTAGTATACTCCATTCTCTTCATGGTAGTTATTTTGGAACAAAGTTTGCAGTATTGTTAGAGGTATTTTTTTTCCTCCTAAAGTATAATTTGGTACTTATTTAACTTTAATTTGTTTTAATAATTGCATTATCAATGCAAATTATGTCTTATAAATATTTTATTTTTGTTGATCATTTCATTTAAAGATGTGGAGCTTTATCTTTGAAATGATTTTGAATTATTTTAGAAATTTTGTTGTGCTCTAGTTGCAGTATTGACTTGCTCGGTATTGAAATAAGTGTCTTCCTTTTTTAACACGTTGAGATTGTTTGAAAATATGGGAGGAAAAAAAATTCCCTGGTCAATATTTGCTTATGAGTACAATTTCTTTTTATTGTTTGATGTTTTAATTCTATTTGTCTTATACTGTTTGCTATTTTAATAATCAGTACTTATTTTCAATACAATATTGATGTGTTAGAAACTAAGTATATCAGGTAACATGAATGTGATTTGTATCTGAACCTAGAAACATTTTCTTTTCCCCTTGTTACTTTAAATGTTATTGAATTTTAATATGTATTTTATGAATTTTACTGAAATTTATCATTCATTAACAAATATATTTTACTTTTAAAATATGCATATGGGTTTTGTCAATGTAAGAGAAATGATTGAATATGTACGTAATTTACCCCTTCTTTTTCACCTGATGATTTTTCATGTCTTAAACTGTTCTGTATTGTAATTTTATCATGTTGTTCATCAATGAAATCAAAGGAGTGGCTTCAGATTAATAATAGTCATTAAGGACTTCAGCAAACTGAAACTCAGGTGTATTAGGATGTATGGCAGCAAAATTTATATGCATATAGTGATATATTTTGAGAAATTAATTATTTTTATGTATTTACAAGTGTAAATTTATATTTTGAATCTAGAAATCTATGTTTAAAACTGCCAAAATTATAAAACGATTGTAAATATATTCTTGTTGATTTTTTACATTTCTTTAACTTCCTTTTGTTTGTTTTTAGTCATTGGTTTTGTCATTGCTTTGTATTGTATAAAGCATAGTTTAAGTGTAAAAAAAAAAAACATGAAATTAAGGGAGGGTATAGGAAAGAATTTTATTTTCACAAGGAGATAAAATTTGTTTTAAATTAATGCATTGCTATTCACATATGTTATGCATTTTGTCATGCATAGAAAGTTTTTTAGCTTTTTTTTGTGCTATCTCTGAATTAAATAACTGTTCAAAGACTCTAAATTAAAATTTTAAATAAAAAAAAAATGAATCTCTTAAAATGACCTAATCTTGCTCTGGTAAATCAATTTTTCTTTTAAAAAATTTAATTAAATACATGTTAAGTAAATTAACAGAATAGTAGTCAAACATAGTATCTTTGATTAGGCTTTAAAAGTATTGTAGTTTTTTTTTAATATCTATAAATTTAGTTATTTTGTTTTGCATTTGTGTTAGAATTTGGTGCTGTGTAAAATTCTTAATTTAATGTAATTCAATTTTTTTTTTTTAAATTAAAACTTTCTCTGGGTAAGACAATAATAAATTATTAAATCTAATCTTCTAACTTCTTTCTTTTAAATCAAGAGTTTTAAATAAAAAAAAAAAAAAAATTATTTTATTTTATTACATGCTCTATACAATGCCAGAGCTTGTATTTTTTGAGTGTTTATTTTTGTGTTTATTGGGCTGGTGAAGAGAAATGATTAATGGTAACAAAACTGCTAATGAAATTTATTAAAGGAAGTCCTAATCTTTATTCAAATAAGCAGTATGTGTACTGCATTGCACTTTGAAACAAATTAGTGTTTCCTGTCTCATTCATTTTAAGGTGCTTTCAAAGTATTTTTAAAATATAATGCACAAAAGTATAATTGATTGTATCTAAAAATGTGCATATAAAATTAATATAAGAAAAGCTATGAAGAGAAATATTATTTTGAATTTGCATTAAATTTAAATATTTCTCCACTCTTCATCCAAAGAAATATTTTATCTTCATTTTTGGTTTCATGCAACAAAAGAATGATATATATATTAGTGTCATAATTATTTATTACCATAAAAATGAACGAATGATTGATAAAACCTGAGGACTAATTATTGGTGCTTTGCTTTCCATTTGTTGATTTGTGTATATGCATCTACATTTTTACCTGGTTTAATTCCGATTTTCTTTAATACAAAATTTATTTTTGTATTAAGAGGATACCTCATAGTTCAGATATGTGTATAATTTTATTTTTCTCAGCAGTTGTGTATAGTACTGTTTCATCATACTCATCAATTCACTAGAAATGTTAATAATTGAAATATTAATTTTTGGAAATGTAAAGATTTCAAATGTTGTCATGATGTACTGGTAGGAGCATTCAAGCAATTCTTGGTTTTGTATATTTTTGGAAATAATTTTCAGTGTTTGGGTTTTTTTTTTTTTTTTATCTTTACATTTTATTTTAGTATTTAATTTGTAAAGTTTCTGTGAAATGTTTCTTTTCTATTACTCTCAAATATTTAATATGCTCTTCATAAACTGCCTTAATAACAGTTCAGTATTTTTGAGAAGTAAATTTTGATTGTACACATTTTTAAAAATATTAAAAGAAATCTGATTTATAATACCAGTTTCATTCTGAAATGAACAAATATTTTTAAAAATATTTTGTTGTGAATAAATCACTAAATTGTATAAATCACTCAGAATGTGTATATTGTGCATTGTGTGATTAATTTATGTATGTGTTTTATGAACATAAAATATTTTTCACTTTTGTTTACCTTTTGAATGTTTTATGTTGACAATCGGAAGATTTTTAAAAAATATTTTTTGCATTTAAAATACCAATTATCTGTTTATGATCTCATCCTAAACACAGTAAGTGTGTTATAGGAAAATTTTTTAAGATTAACCCGTTAACGCCCAACTTAATTTAAAATTGAAATTTTGTTAAAAACTTTTAAAATTATGTTCTAAACACTTAAATTAAATATAATATGCAAATAAACTCCACACCATTAATTTAGGATCCGAGATAATTACTGTCCTATAAATAGGACGCTGGGCAGATATGGAAGTTTTTGAACACTTAGTACTTCTCCTTTGTTTTTAATTACTTGATTATGTTTCTGTTCCCAAACAATTGAACTCTAATATTTAATGCAAAATAAAGTGAAACACAGATAAATTTGACATTTTTTATTAAGTTTAAACATATTCACACTATGTATGGTAATTTGGAAAACATTTAGTACATAGAGTTACATTACATTTCATGCAAAATGTAAGAGGTTTTCCCGAACAATTTTGCATTTGACATCGTCTTTGTTTTTCTCTTTTACTAATTATATGGCCAACTCCATCACGTCTAACAGTGTCTATTTCCTTCATTCGAGATGCAATTGTATAACTTGGTATACCGATTTGTATTTGTACTGTTTTGCCTTTTTTTAGATAGGCTATTACAATATGTCTCCTTATTTCTTTGATACTCTTTTTCTCTGCATTTACCATGTAGTAAATAATGCAGGTATTTGCAACAGCCATGTCTACAATTCAGGTAATAATAGGCCAATACCATTTTTTTCCACGGATTCTTATGGTATGTTTCTCTACAAGCCAATCATGAGATTCTATACCACTCATGTTTTTGTTATAATTGTTTACGAGACATGGCTGTTCAATTTTATTTTTTTCAGCTTGTCCCTTTTCACGCCTTGAAACAGATGTTAGTGGCTCAATTATGTCAAAATTTGTCGCAAGTGTAATGCATTTGTTATCATTCCATTTTACAGCAGTAATTTTATTTTTCACATCAAAGTAGAAATCATGTGAACCACGGCTTGTCTTTTTGAAAGTAGAATCAATTTCAAGTTGACAATGATGTATTCTGCTACTTTTTATTGTTCCTGTTGCTCTAAATCCACTCTTTCTTAGGTCAACTTACAAATTATAGGACAAATTACGTCTCTTATAGATGGGTCAAGAGTTTCAGAGTCATCAAAACCTTCTTCATCTGTAAATTCATCTACTTCAGGTGGCAAAACAATCATTTCAGACTCTAATTCCTCCGAAAATAGATATTCTACAGCTTCCTCAGCAGTTTTAAAAACTTTTTTCCGCGACATATTGAGCACCTATGAAATAAACTAAATATCAGAAAATTTAACGAATCCGCCCAGCGTCCTATTTTTAGGACAGTAGTTTAAATTTGTAATTAAAACTAATAAAAGTAAAAATAATTCTAAAACGTTATAAGATATCTGTTAATAGAATGTCTGAAATATAAATTCTGAAAAATTATTTAAAATTACCTTTAAAATCTTTTCGTACGATTTCAATGAAATTCGGCAAGAAAAAATCATGAAAATGGCGAAGTTTAGGTGTCTGCAGCTTGCTGAAAAATGTTTCCATTCGGTTCAAATCGGTTTAAGTAAGTAGGGTGAAACCATTACTCTTCAAGGGGTAGAAAAAGAATCGGCAAAACGTTGAATAGCTTTATTTATAATGGTGAAAATGAACTGTCCTATAAATATGACGCTGGGCGGAAATGGGTTAATAACTGTCAAAAGTGGCATTTTCATTTAATTTCAATCAGATATGTTTAAATGTATACTGTTTTTGCACTAAAATGGAATTGTTATAATTTAGTAAGATTTTTCTCTTAATTTATATCAGTCACTTAGTGTTATTTTATTATATATTAAACAACGGTCAAATATATTGTAATGAAATGGAGACTTGATGGTTTAGGTTCTCTTTTCGTTGTTTTAAACTATGAAAAATACAATAATATATGATGCATATCATTTCTACATGCCCCTCCCCTTTTTTTTTTTTTTTTTGATATATTTAATCCTTATTTTTTAATTTGGATTAGGAATTTTTTTAAAACGTTTCCCTTTCAAAATGTAGCATATTTTTTTCATAATTAAAGGCAATAACTGTACATCTGTAAGAAAATATGGATGTTTTTATTTACTATTAGACAGCTTATATGTATATGCTTTCATTTTTTAGGTGTTCTTGCATTTAATTAAGTTGTCAACTAAAATTTTCAAAGGTTTTTTAAAATATTATTTTAAAAAAAGTGTTCCATAGTATTTTCAGTGAAATTTTTATAGTATCTTACACATGTACTTTTGTATCTTGTAAATTGATTTATATCGGCTATGCTTCACATACATCATTTTTGTAATTTAAGTGTTATTCACTGTTGCAGAGTATAGGTGTATTATGTTTTGATTGTTAAGCATTATAATCATACTAAATTATTTATCATATACTTAATATGTTCTATCTAGAGGAAATTTCCCCCTTCCTCTTACTTATATTGTAGATTTCTTTTCATGTTAGTGCTTTTTACCCTGAGGTAGGACCACTGTAAGCCAGAATGATAGTTTAAATATTTATGAAAATATCATGTTTAATAATCTCATTCAGCAATTATTTCTGTTCTATGCATTAAGTTTTTTTCTCTCACTACATGTATCTGTTGTGATGTCATTGATAGTGCAGTTGCTCTCAAATATTATGTTAATTAATTTTTTTTTTAATAATCTGATTATATTCTTTCTTTGTGATTAGTCGTGTATTTCACTTGTACATATGTACATAAAAAGCAGAAACATTTTTGTTTACGGTGTTCTATGAGCTTT
Source organism: Nephila pilipes (assembly GCA_019974015.1). NCBI lineage: Eukaryota > Metazoa > Arthropoda > Arachnida > Araneae > Nephilidae > Nephila > Nephila pilipes. The sequence continues at coordinate 448,779 of BMAW01004055.1, forward strand.
ACTGTGTATAATTTTAATTGTTGGATGTTGTGCATTTATTCTAAAGTTTATTGATCATTGCAACATAAACTATTTTTAATAAACTTGATCTTATTCTCATTTTTAATATTTGATTGAAGCTAAGTTTTTCTATTGTTTCATTGAAAGTAAAAAAAAATATTAAAAAAGGCTATATCCTCAAACAAATATTTTCCCATTTTAGATTATTATAGAAATTCTTATTTTTAATGTGACATTTGTTGTTTAAAGGTACATAGAAAAAATTGTTTTGTTACTTTTAGTAACTGCCCATATTTAGGTAAAACAATGAAAAGATGTATTATAAAAGCTGAAGTTGTGTGTGCTATGTATTTTGTCACATGAACAAGCATATTATTCTTTGTTTTGCATTAGCTGTTTTTTAAAGGTTAATGTTAGGTTAATTACTTTTGAAATGTCATTCTTTTTTTACTTTTGATTAATTTAACTGAAATATTTGCAATATTCTTTTATGTGAATCTTTAGAGTTGATTGAAATTGTGATTTTTCTATGTACTACCAAACATTTTTATCTTCAAAACAGGTTTCATTTCTGTCTTATCAGGGTTTATTATTTTCCTTGTATTAAAAAAAAATTTCATTTGATTTTTCCCGTTTTATTTACCTAAGATTTTTAAAATATTAAGGTAATAGTATAATATGTAATCACAGGATGGACACAGAGTGATCTATTATTTTATTGTACCTATATGATGAATTTTTAATGTATGTACATTCCTTCTACCAACAAGAGTGATATATATTGATATTCATAAATGCTCAAATATGTTGTGCTGTAGAGTTTTAACAAAATAATTTACTGGAAATTTATTTTATGTGTACTTCTATTATGTTTTTTTTTTTTTTCCCCAAAAATCTTATTCAGAAATGTTATTCTGTACATTTTATTAGTCATCAATATTCATTAATCATTTTTTTTATCAAATATTCATTTGTTAGTAATATCATTAATAGATTTTTGGAAGTCATCCTTACTGATCTTTAAAAAAAAATTGAAGTTACAAATATATTTTATTAATTTTCTTTTCTGTTTTAGATATTAAAAATATAAGAGTGGAAAAAAAATATTTACTGTATTGATATCTGATATAATTACCATTTTTGTTTAATAATGTAAATTTATTATTGAAAAGTAAAATATTGATAGCTAATTTAGAAAAGGGCAGGTGAATGATAAATACACACTTTTAAAACATTTATAAATGTAATTATATTCATGTTTTATAAAGATCTAAAAAAAATCCAGTAATTGTTTATATATACTCATATATATCTACTCTAAATATTATATTTATTTTAGAAGTATTTTTTGTGTGTGATATTTAGTTAAATAACTGCTTAAAACATAAATTTATTTAATCTAATCCTGCCTTTACATAAATTTTTTGAAGTATATATTGTGTACATAATCTGTGGAATCCATTCTAAACTAAAGGCCTTTAGCTTTTTTTATTTGCAAAGCATGGCAAATTCAAATGCTTACTATGATTCAAAATGAATCTTTGTGGTGCATAACATCATTGTCAACTGAAATAGCAAAATTTCATTTAAAAGTTATTTTTTGCTAAAATTCATTCATCAAATTAAACAATGGATGTCAAAATAAACTTCAAGTATTTCATTTTGTAAAAGAAGCTCTTATTCATTTCTTTCCTTTTATTATTTTATATGAAAGACTTTTTTTTTTCCCCATGAATGTAGTATGAGTTGTGTCCTATATTGATATATAGCACATTAGTTTTCAAGTTGAGTAGGAAAGCATGCAAATTTCACTAATTTCAAAAATTCATCATAAATTATGCTTTTTATTATCTTGCATGCTACTTATTATGGCTAAATGTACATGACTGGTTTCATCTACTTTTAAAAGTTATGCTTGTAGAGTTTGTGGAGAGAATTAAAGTAAAATGAAATATGTGATACTTTCAAGAATTATTTTACAAAGGGCTAAAGTCTTTTTTTTCCCACCCAGTTTGTTCTGTTATGAAGCATTTCCCACAGTATTTGCAACTACCTACACTTCAATAAACGTTAATGTGTGGATGTTATATTTTTATACACAAATGTACACTTAATACTAGTTCATTAAGTACCAATTTTAACAATCCTGATGCTCATTTATTGGTTACATGTCTCATTCGTCATACAGTGTGATGAATATGTATAACTACCTTTTAAAAATGTACTTGAATTTTTTATTGTAATTTTCATTGATTTTTTAGAAGTATATTTAAAAATATAGAGAAAGAAAAGTTTTGCTAAAAGTACCTGTCTGTTTTAATTGTGTATTAAATCTCATTTTCTTTTTAGCAACTTACGTGTTTATTAATTTAATGTTGGTATTTCAAGTTTTAACTGGTTACTTAGCTGTAAAATATTTTTGTAAGATGGTCATATTTCAAATTCAACATTATCGAATTTTGGCTTTTTAAAAGCTTTCACTAGTCAATTTTGACTTTAGCCTTTTTAACTCAACTATGTATTGTGTAAGTATTTTTTCCCCTGTTTGAATGTAATAAACATTAGCAATAACTAGTTATTAATTTTATGGTGTATTTCACCTTAATTGTTTTAAATTTTTTTGTCTTTAATACATTTTGCTTTTTAAAGGCTTGATTTTTTTTTTTTTTTTAATCTGCAATGAATATTAATTAATTTTATTTTGAAAGGTCTTGAGAACTTGGGTAATATTTCTCTTTTGTTTTAATGTTCATTATAACAATGTTAAGATTGCTGCTTATTAGAGTTAAACAGAACATTATTTTAATATGGATAAAAAAATTATATAGTAAATAATTGTTGATGTAAAAGTGTATGATCTGTTAATTTGTAATCCATCCAATTTTAACTTTATTGAGAAAGTTATTACTTTATAATTTTAGTAGCATATCTTTAAAAGTGCATTTAAAGATGCTGTCTCATAAATTTTTTTTTTGAATAAAACTTAATTTTTTCCCCTAACATTTGCGATTGAGTAGAAAATTACAGAAATTTATATTCTATGAAAAAAAGAATGAGATGTATAAGATATTATGTACTGTTTATTAGTATTTATGCTTTATATATATTTAATTTGGAAAGGTTGTCTTTTGGGGGGCGGGTGTAATGAAATGTGGATTAAAAATATCCTAAATTTCAAAAGAATAGAGTGGCATCATGAAGTGACCTTGAATGATAATGCTCTCTCTTAAAAAATTGATGTTTGTGTGTTTAGTGTTAAATCTTCATAAAGTTGAATGTGTCTTAATATTTTCAAGAGATTTATTTGTGTGTAAACTACTTTTTTGTATTTGATGTGTTTTGATTATCTTCAGAATAGCTGTGTAGTTATTTGTAGTTATGTGATTTGTTTATTACTTTGTGAATTAGAATTTTTTTTTTTTTTTTTTGGTTTGAGTTTTGTTCACATAGCTGTCATAGATTCAAAGAGCTGACCATTAAGTCCTAATTTTAAAATAACTTTGTAAATACAGTTAGTATTTTCTGTAAATTATAACAGAACAATATACATATATAACTGAGCCATTCAAAAGTTCAGTAAGATATTAATTTATCTTTTTAAGCTTCATTAAATTATATTTCAAATGTTTAACTTTTTTCACCAAAAAATTATCTTGTTTTAGTGTATTTAGGAAATTTAGAATTTCCTTAGAGTTTGAATTCATCATTTGTCATTTTTTTAATGATTTATTGATGAAATGTTGATTCTAAAAATGTGTACAGGTAATTGCAAAATAAAAACTAATTACAATAATATGTTTTAAATCTCAAGTTTTCTCCCTCTTCATTTTATTTTAATCTTTGAAAACAATAGTGCAATTAGCCCTAAAAGAAGTTTACATCATAGTAAATAATTCTTTGGAAATTTAATCAATGGGACCATTTCATTCATAAAACTCCATGCTTTTTTGCAGCTACCACTCATCTCATTCTTTTAGTGCATGGTTTTCTCCTGTTGGCTCTAGAATATTATGTCATCCGTTTTTATGTCTTACTATTACCTGTTACATGAACTTTCTTTAAAGTATTACTTTATTAAGTAAGTCCCACATACAATGATTTTGCATAAAAATATCATTAGAAGTAAGAAAATTTATTCTAATTAGTATATCATGTATTTTTTTACAAAATTTTATTGGCCCATTTAAAAAATAATGGTACCTTAAAATCCTGAACTATAGGTAATATTCATCTTTTCCATTTGTGAATTCAAATGTGCAAAACGGCTGAATGCATGATTCTTTTTGAATTAATGATATTGCTGTAATTAGTTTATTGATGTAATGTATATTTAATAAGTTAACAGTATTATACAACATTTTTGTGGGATAGGAATTTTAAATAATTATGAAGGCTTGGCATAAGAGGGAAATCAAATTTTTATTGTTTAAAAATAGTATGCACTTGTTGGAAAAATTTGTTTTTAATTTCCATTTTTAAATGATTCAGTAATTTCCTTAATCTATATGGACAAGCTTAAAAATGAAATTAATATGTAGTTATAAATATGTCACTATTATGCTATATATATATATAAGTTTATCAATTATATATTCTCATTTTTTGTTATAAACATATGATTAAGAAAGCATAAATGCTTAAAATGAAAAGTTACAAATTCCATTTAAAAAAAAAGCTAAATTTCTGAAAATTTCCCTGTTCCTATTTTTGTTACATATAAATACCATTAAATGCATACCATCTTTGTCAGCTTTCATAAATGTCTACCAAAAGTACTAAAAACTTTAAAAAAAATGTATGCATAATTGTACAAGTGTTCATAATAATTCAATGTTGCAATCAGTATGTCCAAAAATGAAACCTGTGCTAGTTTTTTTAAAAAATGATGCTTGCTAATTTATTGCACTTTAAATTTTACCCTTTTGTGTTTTTAATATTTTTGATTTTAATATTCAAAAATTTTGGTCCAATGTTGTTTTTAAAAGTATCTTAAATTAAAAAAAACATGTTGGTTGTTTATGTACATGACAGCTTGTTAACAAAACTTGTGATGCCAAAAGATATTCATTTGATGACAATTATAAATGTATGCATTAAAAGTTTTTAATTTGCAAAATGTTTTGGAAAAGTTAATAAAGTTATTGTTTTATCTGGATGTCTTTCTTTAATGGGAATTAATTGTATGTCATTTAAAAAATATACATTTGTTTTAATAAAACTTCTTTAACTTTTTTATTAGATTTAAACTCAAATTGTTAAAAATATTTAATCAATAGCTTTTGAATATGCATGTAGATATATACTTGTCCAAATTTATAAAATAATCAAGCTTTATTTATAAAAATATAAAAACAATCATTGATATTCATATTGCAGAGGTTCCCATATTAAAAAAATTTGCCATTTCCCTTCATACAATTTAGTGATACATTCATTGTTAAAAATCTTGGTTCATGGATCTATTTTTAAATTTTTTTTTATAAAGTAACTTTATTTTCTTAATTTTAGTATTAAATAAGCATACATACAAAGTGGGTTTTTTTTTTTTTTTTTTTTTTTTTTTTTTTTTTTTAAATTAGCCACTCATGAGGAAACAGTCATGTAGGATATACTGATTTATTCTTTTATCTAATTTTTTAATGATCACAGGCACGGAACTAGAATTTAAAAACCCATAAAAATTTTAAAATGTCTTGATCTACTTCATTTTTCTACCGATGTGGATAGCGAAAAATGATTAATTCACAAAAATTAGTCCAATGAGATAAAATTTTAAATCGATTTTTTCAGATGATAATTAAAATTCTATTGCATATATTAATTATGTAAGCTTTTCTTTAAAAAATTTTTCATTTCCGTTTCTGTTTACTAAGCAGCTCTCCAGTTTTTTTCTGATTCATTGGAAGTGCAAACAATTTTAGGAGTGATATTTTTTTTTATACTTCAGCATTTTATACCTGGTTTCACCAAATATTAGTAAGGAAGATCCAAACTGAACTTTTTTTCGCAAAATGTTGAGTAAAATTTTGTGGTCACTTCAATAACTGTTAGTAAGTTCATACATTTTAACTTCTGACAGTGATATTTACTCATTTTTGTTCAAGTAAATTCAATTTTTCATGTTGTGTATTACAGAAGAGAATATATATATTTCTTACAAAAAAAGTATTTTTTTATAACCAAAACTTAATAAAATGTAAAATTTTGTCACAATTTAAAATGATGATTTTGAATGTAACAGATATTTTCATCATTTTGAATAACAGATTAGATATCCAAATGATATTAATATGAGCGAACACATATACACACCTTATGCTTTCAGAAATATTGCTCTTTGAAAAATATCTAAGCATAAAGTAAATTCATAACAAAATTGTGTCTGCTGTAAAAATTAATATCAATAAAATGAAATTATGAATAAACGAAATGCCTCTGTTTCAAAACTAACCGGGGCTTGCCTTCTTCAGGTAGGTGCAGGCATCATGACTCCGATCTCTTTCTTTGTGATCTCTTTTTTTCCTATGAGATTTAGTCTTTGGTTAACACGGGTGACGCGTCCCCGGAATGCCCTAGCGATCCTTCTTTATTCTCAATCTTTCATCTTGTCAAACTTTTCTTTTTTTTCCCCTTCAAACATCTGGACCACAGCAACATGTTGTTTGGTGCGGCATACATGACCGCGATAGCCAAGTGGATATGGCCGGCGGTTTTCGTCGAGTAGTAGGCTCGAGCATTGATCCCACTAAAGACCCGCCGTGTAGCCGGGGCTGATGAACATTAAATCTGTCGAGGATCAAAGACCTTCCGTTGGGCTTCGTGTGTGAGTTAGGAGAGGCGGTACCAGCTCAGGTTTCGTCCTCGTCACTTGACTGAAGTTCAAAATTATGAGGTCCGTCGCCACTAGTTTTCGTGCTGCTTCTGGAGCGATATTAACAAAACCAAATATGGTCGAGACCACTATAGACACGTGTCGTGAAATTCAATGTCTTCACGTTTGGATGGTATGGTATTTTGGAGAGACGAGTGCCAGCTCACACATGTCCTCATCATTCGGAAGGCTGTGGCAGCCTTGTAGTCGCGATCAACGTGATGTCCATCGCATCGTAAGAATCCTAATGCCTCTAATCTTCCCACCCCTCATCAGGGGCTTGCCTTCTTTAGGCAAATACGGGCAACATGACACCTTAGTGATATTTTCTTTTCTATTGAACTTACTGTCTTTGGTAAACACAGGTGATAGCCACTTCCTTCTCTATTTTCGACGTTTCTTGTCAAACAATTTTTTCAAACATCTAGTTATTGTTTCGCCCAGCGTAACCACATCTGTCTCTTCCGCCATTGAACACCAACATCACATCGCAGCCACTAAAGACCCGCCGTGTAGCGGGCTGACGTATATTAAATCTGTTGAGTCTCCAAATGTTCCCGAAGTCGTGGTGTGGAAGTTTGGAGAAAAATGGCTCCTCTCAGGTGTCGCTCTCGTTACTTGATCGAGGCTCAAAACTACAAAGTACGTCTGAGTTCGACGATAATAAGCAAGCAACTTAGTTGCTTCCATCGTCAAGAATAAATGATCCTTGTATGCATGTTATAGTAACGGTTACTACCCTTTCGGATCATATAAAACTAAATCCGTAATTTTGAATACCATGGTAAATTAATATGTATTTTTTTTAAAAATAATTCGCCTCCTGTTCGAATGTTCTTCCTTTCTAATGGTGCTTGTGGAAGCTTTGATTTATATTGTTAAATGAATTATATTATGATTATTATCATCAGCTAAATTATCTCTTTAGTATTGGTGAAGAAATGGGAAATTTCTTTTTTTTTTCCCCGAAGCTTAACATCAAGCAAGAAATGATAGCTATCAAAATCTCATATGATATACCAAGTGGGTGGCTCCAAAAATACCAAAATATAACTACTAAAGTTAATGGTTAAGGTCATTTTACTTCATCTGAAAAATAAATATAATAGAACAATTGATTGAGAATCATTCGCGGGGCTGGAGGAGTATTCTAATGATCGAAACAATAATGAAAGCGTTTCAATATTGTAATGCTTCTCTTGAGCATTTACGTAATATAAAGGTAACAATTGTGATTCACAGATTGCAAAATATTTTTGTTTTATTATTCATAGAACAAAAAAAAATCTAGATTTACCGGCCAATAGTGGGCGATTGATTCGTATTAGTTGTTTAGAGAAATTCGAGAATGGTTAGAGATTTAAAATGTGTGATACACTAGCAAAAAAAAAAAAAAAAAGCTTTTTGATACAAGACCTTCTTTTGCAGTTCTTGAAAAGGGAGCATCTCTCGAAAAAACAAATTTATTCAAAATTACGTTTCCCTTTTGGAACTTGTAAAAATTGTTTTTCCCCCCTGAATTCTATAAAGATTTATTCTTTCGAGTTTTATCGAAAAATACCAAAATTCCGCACAATTTAATGAATATATAGGGCAGCATACTCGGCAGATTTGCACCCCTTCTTGAGATATGCATTTGAACTTACCTTCTTTAAGTAAGTACAAGTATCATGCTTCTGAGGTATTCTAGTGATCTTTTCCCCATAGGTTTTGCTGTCTTAGATAAACACGGGTGACCACCCCCGAATACTCTAGCGATTCTTCCTTCTCAGAGGCTCGCCTTTTTTACAAAGTACGAGCATCACGACCCCGAGACCCCCTTGTGATCTTTTCTTTCCCAAGGAGTTTACTGTCTTTGGTAAACACGGGTGAAATATTCCCGAGATACTTTAGCGATCATTCTCTTTTTTTCAATTCTTCTTGTCAGCCAATTTTTACCTATTTTCCATTTTTTCAAAAATCGCACCACAGTTGCATCTTTTTTGGCGCAGCATAGACACATCTGGCTTTTGCACCAATTACTTTAAACACACACACAGATTATATATATATATATGTGGGATGGCCGTCTATTAATTAATAAAAATCAAACTTTAAATTAGCACACAGACATTTAATATTGACGTTTCACATTAACATAAAGTTGAACATAGTTGACGAGACATTTCACAATAACATTTAAAAAACATTAAAACAATACTCTTCAGCGTCTTAAGAAATCATCTAGAGTCATCAACAAGGGCGTCTTTCTCGTTCCGATGACTACCGTCGACTCTGCTTCAAGAGTGGACTCCCTTCAGTAGCAGAGGCAGCGCCCTCTATGATCGGGTGTTTCTACTACAAACCCACATATATATATATACATGTGAGTAGTAAATTTATTTTATCTTCTAACGTTTTTTAGTTTTATTAAATAATAAGTTTGTTTCTTTATCCGTCTTAAGTTATAAATCATTTTGAATCTTCTAAGATTACTAATTTGCTCTCCTTTTGAATGTTTTTTTTTTTTGCCTTGGTTTGATTTTCGTTGATTTCTGTTCAATTATATCTTTGGTTTTATAACAGTTGTTATATAACGTAATTTGTTGAAGGGACAGTTTGGTCTTTAAAACCCATCTCACAGCAGTCAACAGCTTTTTTTTTTCATATTTGCTATGATTTTGTTGTATATTTATAGCATTGGTATACATCTTTTTTTCACTCAATAGTGTTATAGTGTGATTTCTTCCTTATCATATTATTTTATAATTTTCTATGCTTATTTTCTAAAATTATTTCTAGTTATAATGTATAAATGTTTATTGACATTTACATTTTAACTTATATATATATATATATATATTTAAAGATGCATGACACTTATTTTATATTTGCAAAAAAAAAAAAATGAAAAATATAAACAGCAACATTTATTCTTATGAAGTGTAATTAACGAATGATACAAATACTATAATGTCTAATGAGAAACTACTATAAATGGTATCTTGTACAGAGTTATAATTGTTTCGTAATGAGATCGCCTTCTGCGATTCAGTTTACTTTGAGATCTAAGAACAGCATGAGGAAAGTTCAATCACCGATTTTATGTCCTCTTCCGAAATAATGGTTGCCATACTGGTAGATCTGAAGGCCACTTTCCTTCATACAGTTGATTGATTCGTTTCTTGGAATAAAGAACAGCCATGATGCTGGAAATAATTGTTAATTATTTGAAATATATCATACTGATATTTATGACAATTTTAAAAGCTACAATCAACTTATTAATCGAAGAAACCTGACGATGATTAATCTTTATTGTGTTTTCAATAGGGCGATGTAGTTTTTTTTAAAAAAATTTTTTGAATAAAAGTACCTGTAATTGATTTTCACCTTTGATTCTTAAAAATTCCAGAAACGTCTTGTGTCATTGTAAGGACGACGAGAACCAGCTTACTATTCATTTTATAGTTATAAATCCTCATTGATCTCTTGAGCGTAGTATATTTTTTGATATAGTGAAGAAAATCTGGCAAACATATTTTGACATAAAGTTTTCGTAAAACGTTCACCATCATACTACTCTAAACAAACAAAGCATCTACAGTTCGAAACTTTTACTCGTTTTTGAGTACTTTTTTTTTTTTTTTTTTTTAAAAAAAAAAAATGAGCAGCAAAATAAATAGAAAATACAGTTTGTGGATTTCCAGGAGTGCATAAATTTTGCAGCTTGTAATATCCGAATCTGGTACATATTTGAACTTTGCTTCGATTTAACCTTACCCAGAACAACACATTTTATGATATTAAATAAGAAAATTTACGTTACAATTTAAAAGAAAAAAAGATAATTGAAAAAAATACATGTATTTTAAGAAGTTTAAGCAGAGAAATTTAAGTGTAATAGCACGCCTTTGGCGGATAGGTATCAGAGGATGTGTTCTAACTTATACTCCCACCCAGTGAGGTAGCAGAGTTTCGGAAAAAGAACTAAAACTAGATATTAAGAAGGATATTCTTATTTTTCGTATTGAAATTTATATGCAATTGAAATAACTTAAGCAATAAGGACACATATATTTGAGAAACTATATTCTTAAATGATTTTTTTTCATTTCTTAAAACCATCCAGTCAATAAAACTAGCTTGAACATTCTATCTAATTAAAAGCGAATTAAAAATTCACCTTTTGGGATTTAGTTTTAAATTAAGAGACATTACTCATGCATGTCTTTTAATTTATTTATATCATGTGAAAGAATTATTTGGAGTACTCAAAACTGGGAACTTACTGTTTATAAATGTCTGGAACATACTGAGATGCCCACATCATGAATAAGAAAGGCTGGTAAGCCACCCATGACTCGAATAATTTGTTGACGGAGGCTACTAAAGTTAAATGAGCACACCTTTCGGATGTCATATTAGTACATTCATAATGTTCATAATCCTTCTGTAATATCTGGAATAAAAATTAGGTAAATGAATTTTCTTTTTTGTTAAAGATGTTTTAAATGAAGAAAGTCAACTCTTTTAAAATCTTAAGAATCCGTTTAAAATTTGTAGAAATGACTCATTTCTTAACCTTGTCAGTTTCAGTTGTGATCGTCTTTTCGAAGATGGAAGAGCTAAATATTCCTGGGTTCACCATAGTTACAGTTATGTTATACCGATTATATTCCATGCGTAACGTATCGAAATATCCCTAAAACAGAAATATAAAAATGCATAAAACTCATTTCATAGATTCAATTATATAATAAATTGTAATTAGATATAAAAATCAAAATGATTGGATTTATACAAAAATGTTATATATTGTGGTAAAAGTTTACAAGTATATGTATATAATTCATATGAATCTGTTAAAATTGTTTAGAGAGAACGCAGAAGAAATTCATGAAATGACGATAGCAACTTATTGATAGGTAGGGAAAAATTCCAAGCGTGAAGATTACGTTAGATTATTTGTATATTTGTGATTTAAAAAAATCCCTAGAAACATCAACTATATTTTCTCTTAATTTTTTTTCCTGTAAAAAATATAACGATTAATGAAAACTAATTTTTTAATTATTTACTTGTAATGAATCAAATATCGATAAAAATGCTATTCATTTTGGTATGTTTCTAACATTTTTTTCCTTCAGCCATTAAAAAAAGTTTTTTTTTAATTGGACATTCTTGATAACTCAATATCAATTTGGCCCAGCGTCAAATTAGGAAGAATTGCGAAATAATTGTGTCCTATTTTTTTTAATTTAACGTTTATACATGGCAATAAAACAAAAGAGTTCTAGGTAAACAATACCAAAATACATCCTTACAACTCAACCAGGTTTATTTAGTTAATGCATCAAAATTAATCAAAAATGTATTATCAAAATGGAAAAGAATTAAAATTTATTCAGAAGGCCTCATTTAAGGAGTTGAGAGGCCACACCTCTGAGTTGATAGCTTTAAAAAATAAAAAGCAAATTCATTTATGAGACAGAAAATATTCAAACTAATTTGCTGTCAACATAACATAACAGAGCCCTTAGTTATCCAAGAAATTGAAAGTGAATGAAAACGTTGTGATATCAGAATCGGAACATGAATAGTCGAATATAACACAGAAACTCATTCAATGGTGTAAAATTAAAAATTCTTGCATCAGCTGTTGTTGTGTCAGAAGATATGATAAATGTTCTGTCAACCCAATCAATTGTTAAAAATGATTTTGAATCAAGTCGAGGAAACTGATTTCGCATTCATCTCCCGATGTGCAATTTATTATTGACCCGTACTCTCGTCAAGGACTTGATTTGTTGTTGTACTTCAAGAAACTGGATTTCAGAATAACAAAAATGGATTGTTTTTATTTCAGTGATGACCCGAGTTCCTGATGTTACGATAAAATTGCAAATGAGGCATTCTGGAGAGTATGATTCAGTCATAGATAGTGCGTGAAAAAACCAATTTACTGGATAGATGATTGAAGATATTATATATATATATATATATATCTGTGTGTGTGTCACGAAAATTTAAAGCCTTAGAAAATTTTTATTAGATTTCTTTTTTCCAGGATTGGTTTTCAATCACGGTTGCGGGTTTTTAGTTTTGATTCACACCTCGGATATAAAAGGGGACTTTCCCTTTATTTAAGTTTAATTACGTAAAAATTTAAGAAGCATACACTCTTAAAGTTAATCCACCTGGCTTCTGCAATATAAGATTTAGTACTGTATCCATCGCGCTCCTCCCATGTAAACGTTTCGAGAGGAGCGGATTATCGGATATGTGTCGTTCCCGACAACGTGCATCTCGATGTTTCCTCCTGCTCTGCTATCCAGCATATTATCAATGAAGCATAAGTTTGAGAGTCGTTGTCTGCTGTCTCGACTATTGACTACTAAATAATTTTAAAACGTTTGGATATATCTCGGAAAAAATATGTATATTCCCTTTCCTCACTAGAATGTAAAAGTGTTCGGCTCAATGTAACGAGTTCGGCTTTTTTTCTCTTCTGATACTCGCTGTGTGAACCACGCAACGTCGGATGCTTTACTTCGCCACGAATTGCTTAATATAATTTGATAAAATGCTGCAGAATCATTCAGTAAATGAAACGATTAATTACTAATTCCTACTGCATTATTCTAATGAATACCACCATTAATATCGCCAGAATGTGATATATATATATATATATATACAGGTTGATTTCCATATATCAGCTTAGGCGGTTTGTCGTTCAGTACATAACTTGAATTTCTATTTAGTTACCATATTCAATTCATTTACAGAGCATTGTTTATGTCGATCTCTGAATATAGCTGTATTGTTTGCAACGCACATTATGGAACTCGTATTTTTGCCCTTAAAAGTATAGAATATAGTTTTTTTTTTTTTTTTTTTTTTTTTTAAAACTTTTCGTATAAAATGTTTAGTTTTAATCCAACTGGTTTTTAAAATTTTATTTAAAATTTTTGATTTAATCTAATTGACCAAATATGTTTGTATTAGTATTTTATTCATAAATTTTTAAAAATAAATTTGATCTATCTAGACTTCTAGAGAATATTTCTCTTTCCATTTATTGCGTTATCATAACTTTTTCTGCTATCAATATCATGATACAACATCTCAGAAATTCATTATTAAATTGGCATCATTTTTGTCTGATCATCTGGGCATCATTTTTTATTCGAATTGGTAGTCAGCCGTGAATTTGATTTCGCAGCTAATATATAAAACTTTTTTTTTTTTTTAAGATATTTATATAAGATTCTCATTTATTTCTTTGAATATCTTGTTATATTTTGATCCTTTCGGTTGAGATTTTATTTTTTCTACTATAATTAAGAATCCGGAATTTTACTTTGTTTTCAAGTTTAATTTAATAACATTGATGTTTTTGATTACATATTGGGGTGTTACAAAAGTGCTTGAGATCGTTAGTGTATCATTGTAATCAGTTTTCATACCTTTTATTGCTCCTTAATCAAGTAATACGCCTCATACATGATGTTAGAATAATTAGTTTATTAGAACTATTAAAGACAATTTTTAATTATTTATTTCGAAAATGTAAGCATATTTTTTGAAAAGTTAATAAAGTTAGTCTATACAAGTTATTTGTTCATTTAATTTCTTACAATTTTTTACCCCTGATCTTTGTTCTAATTTCACCATGCTTTACTTCTATTAAAGAAGTAAATTTAATAGTTAAAATAGTTTCATATCGTAACGTAGTACATGATTATTCTAACTATATTACTTTGAAAACATATGGGAAACACCTAATTTCAACAAATTCCTAAATTGATCATAAGTTTATAATTAAGAAAACATACATGAAGAGCATGTTTAGTTCCACAGTATGGAGCTGTTGAAGGAATGCCTGAAATATAAAAAGTAGAAGTTAAAATTTCTCTAATTAGCATATTTATTTTAAATATTGAAAAAAAAAATCGGATTGTGAGTTAAAATATGTAAGGTTTTTCTCTGAAAATATCGTTAAATTTAATAAATTAAAAGAATCTTTCTACGGACTAATCATACAGTGTTTTGCAATGAAAATATATGCAGGAAAAATTTCTGCCGTTCACATTCGTTTTCGTGAGAAATCAGTCTCTGGTGAAATAGTCACTCAAAAAGTGAGAGAAAGTATACAAGGTCACTCTCAGAAGCTACACGAGAGCTATCGACGACGGACCTCATAATTTTGGATATCGGTCAAGTGACGATGACGACACCTAATCTGCTACCTCCTTCTCCAAACTGCCACACTACACCACTGCAGGGCCACAGATTTAACATGCATCAATACCGCGCTGCATCCGGTTTTCTATAATCTTGCAGCGGCTCTCTGCAACAACCGCAATAGATGTCAAAACGCCTTAATAACTGGCCCAAAGGGACCGTCCTCTTTAGTCTTGTTAATAAAAGCATTGCAAAAAGCGACCAGTCAATTTTTATTCAGATTCAGCGGTCAATAATTCGAAACGCTGACGGCACTTCAAGGTCAACTATCCTTCTCCTCCATTGAAAAACATCTCCCGAACGAGGCGAAGAAAACATCATATGACCCGGACAGAAGTGATTATCTGGATGTGATACACAAAATGGCAGCACAGCCTAGAACTACTGTTTACAATGCTCTCGACACAAAAACTTGCCTCTGTATGCCTAACTTAGACAACAGCACTTAAATTACAACTAATGATATACCGATACCTCCGGGTGCGTCAAATATACCCGCAACTAAACTAGAGAGAGCCGATGACGTCATATGGAAAATGTCAAAAACGAAACTCATCCAACAGGGAGGGGATGCATGGCAATTGCAGTAATGGCTTGTCCTTCTCTGCAAATATCGCTCAGAATGTTTCTCTTCGTATCATCACGGTGATACTTGAGGGAAAGTATACAGAGGCTCTCTGAAACAACAACAGAAATCAAAACCCCTTAATAACTGGGCCGAAGGAGAAGTCCTTTTTGGTCTTGTTGATAAGAGTGCAGCAAAAAACGACCAGTAAATTTTTTTTTTCGGACCAACAAATCAAGAGTTCGAAACGCCGACGGAATTCCAAGGTCAACTATCCCCCCCCCTCCACGGGGTAGAAAAACATCCCCCGATGAGGCGTGGAAAACATTAGCCGCCGAAATCTCATTTTCTGTAAGCTTGGAATAATGTTTTGGCTCAGTAGGTTGCCATATTGCAATGTTAAGCATGCTTTCTCCCTCTTTCCCTACAATGACACTTATTACTCTTAACAAATCTTCCATGGGAGGAAAAATACCAAAAGGCAGGATTATAGATTTTCCATAACAGTCATTGTATAATATAGCAGTGTGTTCACCGATTCTCCTCAAGATAGAATTACTCGCCTAACAGGGAGGTGGAGTATGGCTCTTTTCTTTGTGCTCGATCTATATTATTTCCCTCCGTATTTTTAATTCGAATTTTGTAGATTCAAATTAATATTTTGGATAGGGCTGGTTTGATTGTCAGGATTTAAAAAAAATTTATGCAGCCTTTTAGTATCGTATGAGAGGAAAAAAAACTATCAGTACGAAGCTTTATGAAATATATTGCATTAAGAAGGAAACCAATTTTTAACTAGTTTCCTGCATGCAACTGTTGTTTCTTGTAATATCTCAGTTTAATTATCACAATCTTTATAAAAACAAAATTTAATTAAAATCATGATATAACTGCATTCTTAAAATTAATCAACTTCCTTATCAGTCCCTCCCCATTTAGTCATATTTTATTTTGTACTACGCCCCCATTCAGATACCATAAGATCTGATTCGACTGAAAATATTGTAAGCATTTTTAAAAATATTTATAAGGGCTTCTTGAAACATATGTACTTTAAATTCTTTATCTATATTTCAAATTTATAAAGCATATCAAAGTAAATTAATTATCTGACTATGACTATTAGTTGTCAGACTTTTGTATATATATATATATATATATATATTGATTTGTAGATTCGTTATAAGAAGTACACTTACCAAATTTTCCAGCGATACTTGAAATGACAACTATATGGCCACCTTTTTGTTGAATAAAATGCTTGGTAATCAGTTTGGTCAGAGACAATGGACCAAAATAATTTACATCAAATAATGTTTTATCAACTGCAATGTCCGTTTTCAGAATCTCTCCTATCTGATATCTTGCTGCATTATTGATAAGGAAGTCGATCTGATTAAATACGAAAACAGTTTTTATTATAAATTATATTCATTAATTACAAGCATAATTTCTAACGAAATTAGAATAATCATAAATGGAATGCTTGTACCATAATAAAAAAAAAATTCTGAATCCTCATCATACCCAAATACTTCTTTTTCAAAATTAAAATCTTTTTGTACGCTATTCAATAGGTTACTTAAAATTTTTGTATAAGATAATCTCAAGTAGTTGGTGCTTTTCATTAAAGCCTTCAGTTTAAATTTTGTTAACTTTCCTACTTAGAGCCTGCCTCTAGAGGGCGTTCATTTGTAAAGGGAGAGAGTGTGATGTCACACGATCCCCTCAGACGGGACCTGACCGAATCTCCGAGAGGAGCTGTTGTAAACGAGCGGTAGCAAGTAATGTAATAAATGTTGTTGTTGTTATACAACCCGATGTGTTTTTTGTCTAAGGACAACCGTGAACTAAAATCTGAGGTGATGATGATTAGTTTTAGTAGATAGTTATGAATGAAGTATTATAACATTCAGAAGTGGGATGTTTGTTGAAGCCCACGGACAGACTGACATTTCTCTGAGAGAACTGTATAAAAAAAAGTACGTTGTAGGACTCTAACCTACCGGAACTGTGAAAGAAAATGTGCTAAGAAGTGATTTATTTTGAAGAGTATTGAAATATTGTTAAAATGTCGTACCTCTCAAAAGGACGTAAAAGTGACTTAATCGAGCTTGCGCTTGAATTTGACGAAATTGTCCCTTCGGATGCTACCTATGTGGCAATAAGGGACATCATCATAAAAAGTGAATTCTATGAAGAAGTTTTCGCGAGAGGATGTCTCGAAAGAATAATTGAAGATTGGATTGAAAAAGAACAAAGGTTAGAAAGGGAGAGGATTGAAAAAGAACAAAGGTTAGACAGAGATAAGGAGATGCAATACAGAGATAAGGAGATGCAATACAGAGATAAGGAGATGCAATTTGAACTAGAAAAATTAAGATTAGAAAAATTAATAATTGAAAACAATAGAAGAAAACAAAGAAAAATCCAAGAGTACTATGAAAAACGATTTCAGCCTCAGCAGGAAAAGTTTGAATCTGAATTGAAAGAAACGGACGAGAAGTTTACCGAAATTCAGAAGGAGAATGAAAAATTACCCGAAGCTATAGGGTTACAGGATACCAGTATTGAAGAAAAAGTGCTTGTTGATGGAAGACGACTTCAGTCTCAACAGGAAAAATTTGATTCTGAACCGAAGAATAAAGAACAAAAATTATCTAGAATCCAGGAACATAATGAAAAGTTAACGCAAGCCATACGGGAACAAAATATCGTTAACAGAGGAAAAGAAGAAGCGTTATTAGCACCAGCGATGCTACCGAATGATAAAGAAGAAGTGCAACGGAAACTACAGAAAGGAAATAAAGAGAACGGAAAAAGAAGACAGCAACGATGTCAAGAAGCATTCACACATGTAGAAGGACAACAATTAACTAGAGCTCAGAATGCCAATGAGAAAATTTTAAAGGATGATACAGGAGAAAATATTCCCATTGATGGAAAGAAGGAAGCAGAGTTCTTCAAAACAGGCCCCATACCAAATCCGATACAGTTGGGAAAAGCTAAAGTTTTGCGACAGACAATTAAGTGGACAGAACGAGGGGTTAGCCAGTTTCCCCTCCGCAGAAAAAAGATACAATTTAAAATGAAGGGAGCGATTTCAACGCAAAGGAAGAAAAACAATAAAGGAACCCGCAACATTTCCCCGTCCCGTGAAAGAGTCACCAAGAAACATGTTTTGGAGACAAACATCGCATTTAGAAAAAGTTCGTACAGACAGGACTTTCAGCAAAAAATAAAGAAAGGAGATATCGAACTCCAGAGGAGAGGGTCCCCCTCTCAAAAGCGAAAGGAAGCTCCGTTTGACCCAGGGGGTGTCTAGCAGTACTTCACTGAGGACTGAGTCTCCGTTCCCCCTTTAGTAACAAGAGTTCAGGGACACCTGCAAAGTTACGCAGCTGAAGAAAAAAAAAAGAGAGAGAGAGAGAGTGAGCAGAAGGGCAGGAAGTGGACCGCAAGTTCGTTGACCAAGAGGGACGTTCATTACAAAGTGTGGGAAATTTTGAAGGCCGTATAAACGCCAGGAAACAGACCCTAATCCCCGAAGCCGACAGTGAGAGAAAACTCCCGCCCCCACTTCTTCAACCAGAGGTTACCGAGCAATGGACATTTACTGATAAAGAAGAGACAAAATTTCAAGGAGGAATCAGGTCAGTGCACTTCGGGAATGTGTTTTCCCAATCCCTTTGGATTCCGAATGGGTGAGAGAATTTTTTTTTTATTTCTTTTTAGAGGGCTTTTGCTGTGACAAACAAGGGGACTCTAAACTATTATTTTGCAAAGAACTTTTTTTAAAAACAAAAAGGAAAGCAATTATTTTGTATTAAGAATTAATGAACAGTTATTTTCCCATGGAACATTAGAATATTTTATGGACTGAGTATTTAAAGAACTTTTAATTTGATTATCTTCAAAAAAAAAAAAAACTATTGAGTGAATGTTATTTTTTAAGAGGTGTTTTATTAATTTAGTTTTTGACAAGGATAAGTAATTTTAAATATATGAACGATGTTTTATTTTGATTTCACTATTTTGAAATAGAAAATGATCTATTTTGTGTAAGAATTTAAAGTTAATGAATGTGCTAGCTTTTAATGAGTGTTTATGGATTAAACGGTTTGAATCTTAAGTGTGCCAACAAAAGTTTTTATGTTTATGTGATCTTTTATGATGAGAAGAATAATTGATATTTCAAGGTAATATGCTCAACGAATTTTATTTTGTAATGATGTAGGAATATTTTATTATATTTTGTGATGATTGGGAATATAATTTTGTAAGGATTTTGGAATATATTGAATTAGGAATGTAAAGATTTAGGGATACAATTTTGTAATGATTTATTTTGTAAGGATTTATTTAGGAATGTGCTTTTGTAAGGATATAAGAATGTGATTTTGCAATGATTTAGGAATGATCTTTTTGTAGGAATTCTTAGATTTGTGTTTTGATGATTGTGTTATGTTAAAGAATTTCTTTGTTTCATGTGTGAACCTTTTTGAGTCTATAAGAGTTAAGCATATTCTATGAAAATGAGAATATCGAAAGGAGAATTAATATTTTAAATGTGTAAAAAATTAAAAAAAAGGAGGAAGAAGAAAAATTAATATTTACAACTGTATGAATTAACATTTATGAGGATACAGATGTTCAATGTTTTGAAGTATGAAAATAGTAATTTGTTAGATATGAGTACTTTTTAAATTTGCTTATGTGGTAATCGATGCTTGAAATTATATTTGATAAGAAAAATATGTGTATGAGTTCAATATTTTGAAATATGAATTTTGTGTTGATATCTCGATATGAATATATGAATGTGTTTATGTAATTTTTTTAAAGTAAAAAAGAGAGGTGATGTGTATATAAGCACGCTAAAAGATGTTGAGAAGTAGTATTTTAAAGTGTTTTGGTAATTTTAGTATTTTGTTATGAAAGAGAAATAATATTTGAACTGTATGATAACTAAGATTTTTGTTTTGAAGCCTTAAATTAGAATTATTACTTAAGAGAAAAAAAAAAAAAGATTTTCTTTATATGTGCGTTGTGGAATGAAAGATAATTTGTTGTGAAATGTAGATATAAGGGTGATTATGTAAAATGATTTGTGCATGAGTATTGATATTTTATCTGTATACGGTAATTGATATTTGCTATTTTAGGTAATTGAGGAATTTGAGTATTGATGTTTGTGTACAATTATCGATATTTGCTATTTTAAGCATTTGAAGAATTTAAGTATTGATGTTTG
>BMAW01004055.1:469707-492303 GCA_019974015.1 Nephila pilipes
TTGTGTATAATTATTGATATTTGCTATTTTAAGCATTTGAAGAATTTTAGTATCGATGTTTGTGTATAGTTATTGATTTTTCCCATTTTAGGCAATTGAGGAATTTAAACATTGATATTTTGTGTATGATTATTGATATTCGATATTTTAAGTATTTGAGGAATTTAAGTAATGATGTTTGTGTGTAATTATTGATATTTGCTATTTTAAGTATTTGAGGAATTTAAACATTGATATTTTGTGTATGATAATTAATGGTTTTAAAGTGTATCAGTTATTAATGATTTTTGTGTTAATTGGAACTGCACAATTGGGACAATTGTATATCAGGATGGCCGAACTGTTAACTTTCCTACTTAGAGCCTGCCTCTAGAGGGCGTTCATTTGTAAAGGGAGAGAGTGTGATGTCACACGATCCCCTCAGACGGGACCTGACCGAATCTCCGAGAGGAGCTGTTGTAAACGAGCGGTAGCAAGTAATGTAATAAATGTTGTTGTTGTTATACAACCCGATGTGTTTTTTGTCTAAGGACAACCGTGAACTGAAATCTGAGGTGATGATGATTAGTTTTAGTAGCTAGTAGTGAGTGAAGTATTTAATAATTTTAATTCCTTAATTTATTCTAAGTTTTAGTTCATTCGACAATTTTCAACCCAGATAAAAATAATAAATAAAAATAAAAAAAAAAAACAAAAAAAACCCCGCAAGTTCTTTAGTTTCCTTTTTAACGCCTACTCGTTTGCACATTAGGAGAGGAAATTAGCGAGTAATTATTTTACTCTAGTAACTGAAGCATCATTAAGGTCATTATAATACGTCAGTTAAATGCTCTGACCTCGGAAAAATTTATCACAATAACTTACAATTGTTAACTCGTATAACATTAATACTTTGACTAATTTTTAACTAATATTGATAATTCTGATGAGGAGCTCTGGGACCTTTGAATTCAGAAACTGCGTAAATTATAAGCCTCATACTTTTTTTTTCTATTTGTAATTGCGACTTTTTAGAATAAAGCATAGTAATTTAATGCGAACATTTTCCTGTTAAACATAGCGTGGAAAAAAGAAGGATGGGAAAAAATGCAGCATCAACATCGAAGAGGAAAAACTTTCGTTGAAAAAATGTATACAATTCTTTCGAGAAGAATAAGAATACAAATAAGTAACTTTGGGTAATGCATTTGCGATGAATTAAAAGAAATTTTTGATAAACTCGTTCAATAATCAGTGAAAATTCCATCTTAAAATATTTGATATTTATTTTGTAAGATACAGTGTATTTGCTGCAAAGAGGGTTGGTTTTGCTTACAATTTTGTTGTTTCTTTAAGAAAATTCTGAAAAGTAAAATATTGCAAAAATATATTTATAATTCAATCAAAATTGTAATTAAGCTTACCTTTCCGAAATGATTAATGGCATTTTCCACATGATCTTTATGACAGTCCAGATCAGAAATATCAAAAGAGAGGACTAGAATATCTTCTTTAATCAACTTACCGTGAGATCTCTCTGAAAATTCAGAAATTCCCAATGATTTATCATTGAATGGAACGTCAAAGCAAAAGCATATGAGGATGAACCTCAAATGCGAGTAATAAATCAAAATAGAGCATAAAATCAGCAATTAAAGAAATGAAAAATGTAAGCAGTTTCTCAAATTGGAAAAATTCATCCAAGGACTTACAATATAACATTTTTCTAAATAAGATTAATCAATCAAATATTTTTTTTAAAATTTATTACTTTATCAAAACTTAAACAGCATTTGAAAAAAAAAACTAATTTTACTATAAAAAAGAAATATATTTGCTCCTTACTAAAATATAATAAAATAATAATTACTGATAACTATATCATGAAATTCACCAAAAATATTAAAAACAACATACACTGCAGCATAGTCTTTCACAAATTTCCCCCTTTCAACAACTAACATCAGTTTTTTTTTTCTGATTTTATATCTAAAATACCAACTTCTTCTCAATTAAATGAAACGTGATGATGCAAATGAAGTAAAAATTTTAAAATGGAGAAAATAGTGTTAATCAAGTTGTATAAAAGGGACAGAGAATTGAATTGAAGATATAATTGCGGTTATAGTAATAAGAAGAGTGTTAGTGTGATATGCGCGAAAATATTCTGGCGTGTATAGTGGATTTTTTGAGAATAGGACTCAACATTGTCGGAGCAATTGCAGGGGATACTCTCATCGTATTTCGGTAAGCGTATTCTTTGATAGATTATAAAACTTGAAAGTACTCGCGGATAGAGAAAATAAACTGTTTTTGAGAGCTTTCCCTCTGTTATAGGATCGATAAAAACTATATCTTAGACATAATTGACTATTATATTTAATTGGTCTGTACTTTAACTTCAGTTGAAATTTAGATCTAATTAGAATAACATTTATGGTGACAGACGAGACAGGCAATAAAATATCGTCTCAAAACTAGAGTACTTCTGTTATCCGAAGCGATTTTGCTTTTGGTATCTGATTAATGGCGTACCCGGGTGGGGGCTGCAAAAGGACCCCCCACTCGCGAATTTTTTCTCGAAATAGAAAACTTCAGGATGTTTCTTTTACTGTAGTATTATATAGATATTTAAAATTTTAAAGTGTGACTTTTTTTCCCTAGTCATGTTTATATTCTTTTCATCACGGAGAGAAAGAAGGATTCCAACAAAGCCGATTCCTGAGAAAAGAATAGGAAAGTCTTTCCTGTCTCTAAAAGGGTACCTCTGAGTCAATGTTTGTAGACGAAGAGGGATGTATCCTTACAAAAATGCACCCCCAAATACACAAATTTTATTTTTATGGTATCTTACTTATTTTTATTGAAGAATTTTCATTTTTTAAAATTTTTGTAACTTGATAAAATTATATCAATTCTAAACAATTTTAAATAAGAGAAATAAGACTGATATAGTGTATTATTAAGTTTTTATCAAGTGGTTATTCTAAACTACAAAATTGCTTCTTTCGTGGTATTGACGATATGCAACCCCAAAAACTAATTTCTGGGTGCGCCACTGTATCGGATAACATATAAATACTTATTTATTAATAACCGAAATAATTATTTAGAAAAAATATATTTATAAATAAGTGTTACGTAAGTATGAAATGTTATAATACTTAAGTTTCCTTTTTGATTTGTTAAAATTAAAACTCCTCTAGAAATTCCTGAGGAATGTTGATGATAAATCTTCTAATTTTGCGCTTCGATCAAGTAGTAGGAATAATATATTAACTAATATCTCCTCACCATGAGACGACTTTGATGTTCTGGTGTATTAATGTAGCCGTTTCCAATATTCTGTGTGGATCAGCCTTTCTTGGTTTTGACTTGGATATCGTTTGCTTTTGAATGATTGGTTGTTTATTTACGTCGTACTTAGAAGCAACACGAAGGTTTTGCTTCCTAGTACGGACCTCGTAATATTGAAACACTATCAAGAGACAATGACGACACCTGAGTTGGCATTTTCCACATGAAGCCGAGAGGACTTGGGACCTCGACAATATTTAATGAGCATCAGACCCTCTACACGACAGGTCTTTAGTGGCATCAGGATTCAAACCTGCTACTAGACGGAAACAACACCTACCACAAATTAGAAGGAAACACCACCACCATAACAACTAGGCTACCACGACCTGGACATTACTTACAATGATATTTGTGTTCAGTTTCATTGAGCTTTCGCAGATCCTAAAAGATTTATGAGTAAATATTGTATATGTATTTATTTATAACTATATATTCAACGATTTACAATCATCACTTTTATTCATTGCGTGTATCACACACACACACACGCACACACACACATATATATATATATATATATATGTGTGTGTGTATATATATGAGTGTGTGTGTGTGTGTGTGTGTGAAATCATGTATGTGCCAGAAGTAAAGGATGCTATGTACATTTTTAAAATAGTAATCAGTTAAGTTTTAAAAAGTAATAAAATATCATAATTTAAAAGTAAGTTGCCTAAATAATAAAATGTACGAAGGTTTACTGAAAAATATTCATTAACAACTAAGCTATAAATATAAAAATACACATACACACACATAAAACGTTTTAAGCTGCTCTCATGTAAAATTCCAAAATTAGACATAGTGCCCTATATTTCCGGCATACAGATTCATTTTCAGAAATAATTTATATGCACAGTGAAAACTTGCGTATGCTAGAATTCTACCTAATATTTATCTTAAGACACACATAAGATACTTCAATTACACTACCCCATGTGTTAACTTCAAATCAAGCATTTTATAACACTTATTAATTTACTAGACATTTATTTAGATATCCATTACAAGTTAAAAGTCATTTAGATGTATCAAGATGTAATATAAGAAAAATGAGAATATTTAGAAACATTCTCAAGTTTAGTTGATTAAGTTACCATTTCATATTTTCTTGCTTTTCATACCCAGATAATTACAATAAGAACTCTCTCACAATAAAGACGAAAATTATAGCTAGTTCTAATTAATCGTGTAGTTTTCAAGAATTTAATTATATGATAACTAATTAAGTTCATTTATTCCAACCAGTGATAGTTAATCATCAACACAAGAGTAAATGATTTTGTCAAAATGTTATAAAAAACATTCTTATCTATAGATAAAAACATTATTATAACATTCTTATCTAAAAACATGCTTATACGAGTATGTAAGAGTGAGATCTGTAGTAACAAACTATTGTAGAATAAAAAGATGTACATAATAGAATGTTCCAATCTTATTCCAGTTGAATTGTATGAATTGTATAATTCTCTCTGTATTTAAGGATTTAAATCAATTTTTGAAATAGAATTATCGGTAAATTTCTGAATTCATAACTCCAACGGTATTTTCATTCGTAATTTTCTTCTTAGTGAATTAAAGATGCAGCTGCAGGATTTATTATTTCTCGCTATAAATGAATTCGCAAATACTAGTGTAATGCAAAATATTATACCATATCTTGCAATCAAAGAGAATTGATAGAAATTCATTCGGATTCTTTTTAATTAGGGAAGAGTTCTGCGTTGCGTGGTCTTCTTTAGTTAGTTTTAATTTGCTTATGATGCAACATGAATAAAATAAAAGTACACTGATTTTTTTAATAATGGCTACCCTATATAAAAATTTAGACTAATGCATAATGCATCTATACGTGTTAGAAAACAGTTTTTAAGAAAGCTATGTTAAGAAAATATTTCAAAATGTTTTGAACTCTGAGGGACGAAATTTTTTTTTATGCCTCGTAATTTGCCTAATTCTTGACAATCTCGAAAATTCGTGATTGAATTAATTTATACTAAGACATATTCCACATTTACCTCTATGTGTACTGTACAAGTGGTTTATTCACTTCCAAATGAATGCAAAAAAGTTAGTATTTTTGTTTATTTCTTCCATTGTATGTGACCTGCTTAATATATGTATTTGTGAGAATAAAAAGCAAGGTTTATGCGTGATAGAATTTGCGTGCATCATTCTTGACTGGCATCTCATCGATAAATAACATCAGTCCTTCAACTCTAAACGTCCATTCACTGGTTTGTCCTAATTATTCTCGAGTGAACTTTAAATCGAAATTTCGTAAGAAAGGTCGTGAATGTGCTTACAAAATGATTCAATTTTCTTAAAGCAAAACAAAGGAGGTTCTGTATTTACTATTAATTTAATAAATGTTTTGTATAAACTCTTCTTTCCATTTTAACGCATTCTTTTTTGAAAAGAAAATCATACCGAATTTATTTTTTTTTTTTTTTATCAGAGTAAAGAATATGAATGTAATTTACTAAATGAATATTTCGTATGAAGAGTAATACATGCAAGGTGCCCGAATTAAAAGTATCCGAAAGTTATAGTTTATTATTACGGAACTACCCATTAAAATTTAACAGACAGTTACTCCGCGGATTGTAAGCCCTTCCGAGTTGTTTTTGGTCTGGACCGTTCAGGTGTGCATGCTTACAGTAGTCAGCAATCTGCATGACAACGAAAAATTTGTTCCATTCCTGTTTAATTCATTAGTTTAGTTGCCATGATCTCCGGATTTGATTCCATTAGAAGTTTTTACTTCAGGATTCATTAAATTCGCAGTGTATGCACACACAAAAATTTAAATTATGGATGATTTGAAGAAGCAATTCTACATATTTAAGCTATTCGTCTATTAGCTCCTGATATGTTAAGAAGCACTTGGGCAGAACTAGATGACCCTTTAGGCGTTTATTGCGCTACAAAAGGTTCACACAACGAAATCTATTGTTATTAAAACTTGATGAGATGTTATTTTCCTACTTGAAAAACTTATTTAAAAAAATTTTTAACGAGTAGTTCCGTAAAAATAAGCTATAACTTTTGGATACTTTTAGCACGGACACCCTGTATTTTTGATTCTTGTAGTTTAAAAAGTCCAAAACTATACTCATGATTTTTCCTCTCAAAATGTTCAAATATTATTATCAAAAAAAAACATTTTGATCAGTGAAATTTACTTAAAGCTTGTAAAAGAGTTAGAGTATTATATATATATATATATATATATATATATATATATATATATATATATATAAATATATATATATATATATATATATATATATATATATATATATATATATATATTTATATATATATATATATATATATATATATATATATATATATATATATATATATATATATATATATATATATATATATATATATATATATATATACATTTCAACATAACATTGTTCATTTTTACTTCACTGTCTAATTTTTTATATAAAAGAGTTTGTTAATCAACACGATAAATTCTTGCAAGTGGGAATAAAAGTTTAGCATGTATCAAACAGTATACGTTTACATGTATTGAAATAATACAAATTGTAAAGATGACATTCATATTCGGGTGTAAAAAAATTTGCCAGTTCATAGAATCAATTGTCATCATTTATTTATAAGCACTAAGGACCTTAAAATATGTTGAAAATAATAATTTAAGAGCTTTCATCATATCTTAAGGAGCAACGTAAGGAAACCTCAGTATTTTTTTTCTTCAAGACTCGTTAGTATTTTATTCTGTTTAAAAAGCTCTAATCTTAAAATGTATATCAAATAGAGGAAATAATGTGAATTTCTTTTAAGTTTGAAAATTTAGAAGGTCCATTCTTATTTCGATCTCTTCATTTAATATTATATTAGTCTGTCCCATCGATTTTACTACCTGGAAATATACCACGTTCATTTTCCACTATTGCTTATGTAAATATGCTAAATAGTGTCCAATGCTAAATAAGGAACATAACCGATAAATTGCATCAGATTTTCACAAGCTAATTATTTCAATGCACATTGTGTAACATACCGGCATCGTTGTAAATATTAAGAGACAGAATCACTCAATAAATAGTCAGTCAAGACACTTTTTAACTACTTTATTTTAGCTTTATAATAGGGGCTATCAAAACGAATTACTACTAATGAGAATTTATTTAATCACATCCTTAATTAATTATTATGATTGAAAATTCTATTTATCTTAATAGTAGAAAATGATAGAATTGCAAAAGACTGGATTCAAGCCAGGAAGAATAGACAGTAAAAAAATACCTCACACTTGCTGTCATCTATATTCGTGCTCAAAAGTCTCGCTACTTCCCCTATGCCCTTTTATCTCCATCTCTCTTATACACCCCCAATCTCTCTGTCTGATCCTTTTCTATTCACTACACTTCAAATAGTAGTTATAATTTACAGAAGTCATTCTTCCCGTGGCTAGGCTCTCAATTCAAATAACGTAACTGAGTAGCTCTATATGTTGGTTAAAATGCGCGTGAGAATTCGTTATAACAGTACTGGTTTAAACTCTGAAAGCCCCGAAGCGTTATTATGAACATGGTTACAAGGATAGTACAATACAATTGCAATCCTAGGATATATTGTTTCATATATTTTGAATGTAGTCATGTAGATAAACGCAGTCAGATTAATGTATTGAGTGATGATTATAGTTTCATGACATTTAGACAGGAATAATTTATATTGGATATACTCGTATAACATATCGCAATGACACAGAAGCAGTACAAGGTCATTAGTTATCCATATTTGACATTGACAAAATACGCCTCATTTGAAATTCTTAAAGCTGCATATTCATGCAGAATATGTGAGAACAATGAATAATATTTTTATAAATATCTAAAAACACTTTTTTGTAAATATCTAAAGATATCTTTTTAATGTATCTTCATATCAAATTTCAAAGATACATGCAAGAATAATTCATTGAATGTTTCTAAAGATTAATGTTTTCATAGATTTTTTTGAAATTTCGATGGTTATTTAATTTCACAATTTTCGAAAACAACCTTTTTAAGAAACAAACTATCTCATAATTATTGAAAACAATTATAATGTTGTTGTTTGTGGATACATGTAGTTCTGTTTCATAATAAACTGATATTTTTGCAACCACAAACTAAGTCTTTAACTGATATTTTTGCAACCACAAACATTACTTCAACAAATTTTCAAAGTAAACTATAAAAAGTAAAGTCTCAACGCCTTTTCTAGACACTCCTCGACAAAAGAAACTTACTTAAGATTAAATTTAATCATACTCATTTTCACACAGTTCCAATAATTTTCATTGACTACCTTGAAGAAGGAAGGACCATCAGCAGCGACTATTACATAACGTTATTGGACCGTTTGAAGGACGAAATCGCCGAAAAACGGCCGCATTTGAAGAAAAAGAAAGTGCTGCTTCACCAAGACAATGCACCGTGTCACAAGTCGGTGAAAACGATGGCAAAAATCCATGAATTGGGCTTCGAATTGCTTCCTCATCCACCGTGTTCTCCAGATCTGGCTCCCAGCGACTATTTCCTGTTCTCAGATCGCAAAAGAATGCTCGCTGGGAAGAAATTTTCGTCGAATGAAGAGGTGATCGCCGAAACTGAGGCCTATTTTGAAGCAAAGGACAAATCGTACTACAAAAATAGTATCGAAAAGTTGGAGGGTCGCTATAATCAGTGTATCATCCTTGAAGGGAATTATGTTGAATAAAAAAAAAACTAATTTTGCCAAAAAAAATGTGTTTTACTATGGTAGGCCGGGGACTTTTCAATTGACCTTTTATAACTTTAAAATTTACGGTAGCCATCTTACAATAATTAGTAAGGAAAAGAGCGCATTCTTTAAAGTCACTACTTTATGAAAGTCTTTAGCAGTATTGTTCATATATTAATCACAAATCTCCCACTGTATGACGATTTTATTCGTATGATTCATATGTTTGAGAATTTGGATTAGAATGAAAGGCCATACTCACAAAGAAAAATTATATTCTGTTGCCTAAAGTTTTTTTTTTATATATATATATTTGCATAAATATATTGGAAAAAAGTTTTTTTCCCCTTGTAATATGAGTATTAATAGTTGTGTAATGTCCAATTTAATGTATTGCATTGTTATAATTATCTATCCTTTAAAACTTGCAATACTTTAAATAATGAACAATTTATTAGCATTCCTATTTCATGGTAAACTTTAATAATCAACACAGTTTTTAAGAAGCAAACTTCACACCAAATTTCGCGAGAATTTTCATTGCTTTAAGACACTCGTATTATAATGTCTGAAATCACGAAAGAAATTTAGATACGACATCATATCATACAACTAAATATGTTCAATCATCTTTTAAAAAATTTTATTTGACAATAAAATATCTGAACAAATCCTTTTTTTATTCGTTAAGCCTATGGAATAAGTGTTTAATTTTAAATTATTTATTGCGAAGCATTATATTTATAAACTTATGTTTTAATATATTTAAGTTGTTATTATGTAACATTAATTTCATTAAATTTCTGGTAGCTGTTGGTATTTTAATCCAGTCAATTCGCATGAAATCATATTCATTGAGTGCAAGATATCATTTAAATGTTTATTCTAAACTTAACTTTTTATATTTCGACCCTTTTTCTTCACAGAAAGCTGACAACTCTGTCATTTCCTTACTCCTCAAAAGTCAAAGTTCAGTCTTAGAAGATGTGTGGATTCTTTTCTCGAAAACTCGTAGCCGTTGACAAAATAAGGAAAAAATGTCTGTTAAAAGATTTTACAGGAAAGTTAAATTTATGCTGAAAGATGAGGAAAATCAACAAGTTTTGAATACAAAATAAAATTTCGCGTTGCTTATATATTTCTTGATTTTCATACATAAATAAATATGTAACGCATTTCAAACGGTTGATTCTCACATGAACTTAATATTCTTGTATAAGCAAAACGTATAGAATATATTCAAATAAGAAGGAATATCTTGAAATAATAGGAAGGCCGGTATTTTTATCTCGTGATTCTTAAGACATTAAAGATATTTTCTTTATAATACACTTTTCAGTTTCACTACTGCAAAGTTAACAAATCAAATACTTTAAATTTTGTCATGACTTTTATGCTCCTCATATTTAGAATATATTATAGCATTATAACATGTACTGTTAATATGATATGATGTGATGATATAAACATTATTTCAAAAGGATAAAATACGATATGCTATTATTTATAATTATAAAAACCGTACTTCATGCTTATAAATAATTTTTCATGACGTTAAATTTGCAAAATGGTTTAATATATGTTCTATATTAAATTCATTAATTTATGGAGGATGCAAACCATGAAAATAAGAGTCAACGATATGGGATGTTCTAACTCGAAAAAAAAAATCTTCTAATATCAGTAATTAGGAACGTTTGATTACAATATTTATGGCACAATCCTGTTACAAATTATAAAGAGTAGCCACTTACCTATGCATTCTTCTTTTACATTCTGAAGAAGATCTTTACTTCTGGCACTTAAAATAAGTTTGGTTCCCACACTTGCCAATTCGTAAGCCATAGCTTCTCCTAACCCTGTGGACGCACCAGTGATCCATACTACTTTACCAGCAAAGTCCGCTATAAACACAATCATAATCATAATTGAAAAAAAGTAACAAGTTTAATGGATAAACAAATATCACTCAAGAAATATTGAAAGATTACTTCTTTTCTGATGCATTTGTGTACAAAAGATAAAAAGAATTAAACTTTTTACCAACAAAAGGTAAAAATTTGTAAAAGAATTTATTACGAATTTCTTCATTTAAATAGAGTTAAAACCACTTTATATTCATTAGATCAAAATTTTATGTAATCACAATAACACATTCCGCAGGATTCAAAGCAGTCAGCTGTTTCTAACCATTTATGTTAAAAATATACGCATTCTATTTTTAAAATATTTAAATTTACAACTTCATTCAGAAATTAAAAAAAAAATCGAAGAATAGAAATAACACTCACAAATGGGTTTTCCAAATGTCTCAGCTATAGCTAGAATGGTGTCACGATCGGTCAAAAAGAAATACCATATGATGTACAATATAATCACAGCCCATGCTATTGATGCGAACAAACCGAATATATCCATCGTAATTTACCAATTACAGTGTCCTAGAAAATCAAGAAAATACATTAACTAAAATATAAGATAGCATATCGTTTTTAGCGGAACTTACAATACATCAATGTTTTGTTTAAGTAACATTTTAAAATAAAATGTAGAAGTCAACATTTATAACGTGCTTCCATCAACGCAGTAAAAAAAAAAGTTGCAAATCTTTTCAATTAAAGATGATAAGAATGACGTTATCAATCCGATTTTCTATCATACTTATCGAATCCAGAAAGATTACGATGCGCTCTTAGCACCTCCTCGAGATTTCTGCTAATAGAACAACACAACAGAAGAAAGAACAGAGGAGTAATTTCTTTCAGGGATAACCTTCAACTTTTTCTGAGTTCATTGCTCAAGTTGAACCAGGTGTGATCCCGAGGAAAACGAGTAGCTACTAAACTGTTAATATAAGTTACTTGTATGGCCATGAATATCAAAAACAGAGGGAAAAAATAAACAAAAGAGAAAGTGGAAGAGATAGCACTTTCGATTCGACGGCGAGGCCGAACAGTGTAGAAATAGTGACCTAGAGTGGAATTCTTGAACGCTGATGTATGTTTGTTTATTTTGAACCTTAGAATGATCTAGTTTTGGAATCCGCAAACTTTTTTTCTTCCGTGTACCCTCTAAGAGATTAAGTGGTATCAAATTTTTATAGATCCGCAAAAATACGATATCTCACAATAATTATTTTTTCCTTTGCTGATATTTGCGATTAAAATATGTAGAATGTGGCTAATAATTCCAAAACTGAAATCCTGAATTGGACGTTTCATGATAACGATTTTTAAAATTCTCTTCTAGATCAGAGACAAGGCATTTTAATAGCATACTTTGAAGGAATCGTTGAAACAATACTCGAAAATACTGAGAAACAATAGTAATAATAAATAAATAACAAAATTTTCTCCAATTTGAATTGCTTTTTTAAAAGTCGAAGCTCATGTATAATAAAAGAAATAAAAACACGAAGTCAGTTAATATTATAGTTCAAATCTTTCCGTTAGTATTCGCATACAAACAAATTCTTCAAATTTTAAACACATTGCTTTCATTTATTTCGACATTTATTTTTTTTTCATTTATTTTCGACATTTATACTTTCATTTATTTCATTTATTTATTTCAAACACATTGCTTATTTCGACGAAATGTATATTTTTTTGAAATTCTCTTCTAAAATTTTCTTAATAATAGAAAATGAAATTTTGACCGAATGCTCTTATGAATTCAAATGAACATATCCATTTCTGCCTCTAAAACATCAAGAATATTTGGTTACGGAAATATTTATTTTGATATTACTTTCAATGAAGGGAAGGCGAAGTTTATAGCGGAAGAGCCAAATATTTTATGCTGCGCCAAACCATGTGTATGTGTGATCTATACAACAGAAAAAATTGGAATTAGTGACAATGTTTATGGCGCATGTATCTAAACTGCGCCAAATATTAGTTTAAACTGCGTTTTAGACAGGAAAAAAAGGAATTAAATAGAGAGGGGAAAGAAGGCAAAAAAAAAATCACAAGAAGAAAGGTAAAAAAAAACATAATGATTATAAAAGTAAAGCTTTACTGGTGGAAGAGTCAAATCTGTCTATGGTGCATCAAATTATATGCATCCGTTTCTAGACGTTAGAATAAGTGGTACCCCTGTGAGTGGTAATTGAGTTTCTTGGCGCTAGTCTTACTCTATTCAGCACCAAAAATTTATTTAATTTATTTAAAATCTAGACGTTAAAAATGGAACAAAAAATAAATGAATGAGAAGGATCTCTATGGTATCCCATTTCTAGTGGGCCTATGATTCGTGTTTACCAAAATCAATAAATTCTGTGAAATTATTATGGGGCCTCAGTGTCACGATTCTCGTACTTTCTTAAAGCAGATAAGCCCTAGAGGGGATAATAGATAAGGATCATTAAAATATTACTTTTTAGTCACACATACGTACCTTCATTGCTTTTAGAAACGGAATTAAGTCAGTAATAAGTTGGAAGCGACATATTTTACTTAAACTGATTACTTAATTCTCAATTTATACTTTACATAAACTCGATTGACTTTATAGCGCATACAATCAACATACAGTGGTATATCACTAATGGGGCTCAGTGGCTACAAATAATATACGTCATGCACCACTAGTGGTACTCGTCGTCGCAAAGTTGCTAAGTTACTTCAATACGCATCATATTTCTTCATAATATTATTTATATATTGTTGAGTGAGTAACTGTTAGTGTTTATGGTACAGGAGCCAAATCTAGCAAAGCTGCGCCAAAGATTATCGAAACAGAAATACAAACAGAAAAAAAAGAGAGAAAAAATGGAGGTTCGAAAATAGAGAAAGATTGTTAGGGTATCCTGGGCACACGTCATCCCATGTTGAAGAAAGAGATCACTGGGGTACTTCAGGGTTGTGATTCCAATACTTATCTCCAGAAGAAAAGCCGTTGGGGAGTTAAATAGTTGAAAAAATAATTATTTGTACAATTCATTTTTTTTTAAATTATGACAAAAACAATTAAAATATTTAAACAATAAATCTTTTATTTGATTTTGTAATTAATTTTTTTTTTTGATTTCATGTATTACGATAACATAAAAGCAAAAACAAAATAAAAATTAATTTTTTATATTTTCACATACAAATATACAAAAATATGACCTAAAAATTATGTGATACATTCCAAACTATAACATTTCTTCCATTATTCTTGAGAGTTGGGAGTATATGTTTTGAATCTAAAGCAGTTTTATTTTTACACCAAATTTTTCGAGAATGCTTGAGTGCGAATAGTTTTTTTCCCATGAGTTTCTTCCTTTTAAATCTGCATTGTGGAGAACATTTTTTATTGTTTGAGATGTTACTCTGATACTAGAAGAAGCTGCAAGATCTTCAACAGCTTTTTGAGCTGAACCCATAGAATTTTTAAAGCTCTTTGAACAACACTTCTTTTTGTGATCTCATTATTAATTTTCTGGAACGTCCTGGTCTGGTTTTATTTTCGATACATCTATTTTTTTCATACTTTCTCATTATGCATCCAACAATTAAATGGTATTTTAATCACTCTTCCGATTTCTCGGTCTGACTTTCCATTTTATGGAGCTCAATTATACTATTTCTCATGTCTAGAGATACCCCTCTAGTTTAAAGTACCATTCTCAATTATTTCAAGAACAATGTAGATAAAATATGAGAGTTCAAAAATTATACGAAGTTAACAATTATTTACAGTTTTTATCTTAATAATCCTTTCATCGATCAACGCTATAAAAGCAAAATGTATCACGTAGAGGAAGTGTACGATTTCTTCTTTGGAATGCATGACTCAATTAAGTCAAGGTGTAACAATATATCTCGGAATTTATTATGTCTTCCGAGGCAAAAAAATCTTCACACCCCCCGCCTACCCCCAAAACACAGTGGACATGATTTTGCGAGCTGATATTATTTATTTGAGCTTCACTTTTTTAGGTGTTGTTGATTGCTTCCATTTTATGGGTCGCCGTTGTTTTGTTTTCGGTGTGACATGGGTCACATGTCCTCACTCTTTATTAATTTGCCGATGAATTTCTACAGCTTTCGCGCCTTTTGCATGCAAAAAAAGAATCACAACACGTATTTCACAATCGATGGCCTTTTCTATTGTGTGAGGCATTTTAAAAGCGCACGAATAAACGCAAACACGGACAAATGGTTTCGTGCTGGCGTCTGAGATTATCCAACAGATGTAGGTACTCAGTG
Organism: Nephila pilipes; assembly: GCA_019974015.1. NCBI lineage: Eukaryota > Metazoa > Arthropoda > Arachnida > Araneae > Nephilidae > Nephila > Nephila pilipes. Next base: position 484,995 of record BMAW01004055.1, read on the forward strand.
CATTGAATGGCAACAGTAGCGCTGCAGTTGCCACATTTATAAATTTTTTGTATTTACTTAAAAAACACTCCTAGTAGTTCGTATATACTAAGTATCTCTGCGTTACGTAACTTATTAACATTATTTATCAGACTCTCAGCGTTACGTAACTTATTAACATTATTTTATCAGACTCTAATTACCATATTCTAATTAAAAAATTTAAATCTGTTCGTTATTTCTCTATTTTCATGCTTTAGTAATTACAAGACTAACCAATGCAATTGTAATAAAACTTAATCCAAAAATTGAATTTTAAGTATTGGTTTGCCCGGATAGCTTATATCTTTTTCGATATGTGGCAATAGGATATCCCTAAATTTATTAGAAGGATTAAAAACAGTACTCATATGGTCAAATTCTAGCAAATGATATTTTAAGTATCTTATGCTAAGATGTATTAATTAATATGACTTTTTTAATATAGAAGAAACCAAAACGTATTAAAAATATTTGATGCTTTTCTTTTACTGAAAACATTAATGCCACACAAGAAGAAATAAATATAGTCTACTGTAGTTGAAAGAACCTTAAGGAAGTGGTTTGCTCAGTTCGAAGCGGTCAGAGAAGCCATTGAAAATCTTGTTCTGTTTTGGGACTGGAAAGAAATCATTTTTATGAGCTTCTACTACCAATCAACAGAATTTTCACTTCTGTAAAAATATTACTAGCAATTTAACGAATTAAAGAGAGTTTTAAAGTAAAACAGTATAAAACTAGCGAATCGGAAAGGGTGTCGGCTATATTAGAATAATGGGCGATATCGTATGTTAGACTACTCAACAAAAGTTGTCGAAACCAGGTTAGGAGGTTCTACCTCACCCACTGTATACAACAAACATTGTGCCATTAGACTTTCATTTTTTTTTAGCTCTTTGCGAAATTTCCTTGATGTCAAAAACCTTCTTTCTGTTTGACGCAAAAAATTGCACTGAAATTTTTTTTTAATATGAACCTCAGAACTTATAGCAGGTTTAAGGATGAAGAAAATTTGGGAACAAAATGATGCCTAAATAATTCAATAAACGTGAATCTTAATTTTGAATGTGTTGCGCTTGAAAATTGTACTTAAAAATAGACGTGGATTTTTTGGATAATCCAATAATTATGAAACATAGGTATTTTAAATATGAGTAGCATGACAATAAATGCTGGTTGCTTGTTATTGTTTTGAGTATGTCTAATTCTCAGAAAGCATTAAATATATATGTAAAATTTCTTTAACACTAGAAAATTTTCGTGTTTAGAATGAAATATACATTGCACACATGGGAATACATTTCAAAAACATATAAACTGTATACTATTTTAAAACGTAATATTATTTTTTTTTTTTTATTAAAACATAATAGAAGAAAAAATAATGTTAGACACTTTTAAACGCAAAATGTATTATTAAAATACCTTCTTGATCTTAGAAAACGTAACAATTAAGATTCCCAAATCCGGATTCAGCCGAAAAATTGCACCTGTATCTCAGGAAGTTTTAGTTCGACACCTTATTTTAAACATGCGTTGGACTCATCTTATTTCCTATTATTTCTTCTTTTTCCAAATTTGTATACCTTCTGAGTCTAAATGTTTTCAAATTTTCTTCCTGTCTATATAATTAAAGTTTAAAAAATATCATCATACCCTTTGATAATATGAAGATTATATTCATATAATTGCAATCGTTTAATTGTACAATGAATTATATTTTTCAAGGCATACTTATTAAAAAATAATGATCGTTAAAAATCAGTCAACATAGCGATAAAAAATAGGAATGAATGAAAATAAATTCCAAATGTCTGAGCACATCCTTTTCCCTTATTTCATCACACTTGTTGAAAAGCACATTTCGCTGTAATATACGTTTAAGAATAAAAAAATAACTAGTCAAAACGCTCACGCATATAAACAGACTATCAGTCAAGATATCTTAGTTATTTTAATCGGTTTAATTAACCTCATTTTTTACATGTTTTTCTAACCTCAAATAAGAATTTAAACTTTTTTCCTCTTAAAATTTGACTAAACGGATAGGGATTCTTCTCTATTTGATCTAAAATGAGATTTCTTCCACAGAATACGATACGGAAATGAAATTGATGTTAAATAAATCAATTATCTATTAAACATATTTCATACGAAAAATATCATTATCTCATTCATCAACAAGCAATGCATTTTTTTTTAAAGTTTAATCATACATGCATTTTTTCAAAATTTACGAAGAGGAAATCTGTCATTTTGCCATCCAATACGCAGATGCGCAGTTTTATCAGGATTTTAAATCTTTATTCTGAGAAAATAAAGCATTTTTCTTTAATCAAATTGAAGAATTGCTTGCTTAGAAATATTTTATTACCTTCAACACTATTTTACCTATTAATGAAGTTTATCGTAACAAATCATTATAAAAAAGGCGCATGGTAAAAATATGCATCTTTAAAAATTATTTTCACTTTTGTGTTTCAAGATCTGAAAAAAATATAAATTTATATTCGAACAATGTTTTTAAAGCCTCATTATCTTAAAATTTGGATACATTTTAAAATGTTTGTATTATACTGATTATTTGTATTATGGATGTTTATGATGATTGTGGTTGTATTATGAAGATTTAAATAAAAAGAAATTAACAAAAATAGGTATAATAGGAACAACACAAAAATGATTGATGTAAACCTTATTTCTCAAAATTTCCAATTATTCTCTTTTCTGATTCTATTGTAAACATTCATAAGAAAAATAATAAACATAAAAATAAATGTCCCTGCAGCTTTAACAAATGAGTTATTGTAATAAGTTTTTTTTTTTTTCACATTGTTATTATTATTTTTTCAAACTTAGTTCCTTGTTATCAATCACCAAGTATTTTTTTTAAATGACGCGGTTACGAATTGTTTTCTTCACGAAAATAGAATTACTTATGAAATTTGCAACCATTGTGTTTGGCTTTCACACTGTTTTAATTCTCCACTTGAGGATCAAAGTAATTTCAAAACGAAAAGAAAAAAATAATTTCAAATAAATAATTGACCATATATTTGATTCGGTTAGTCATTACAATTTTAAATTTATCTACTACTAAAAAATAACAAAAGTAAAATAATAAATTTCAGTATTGTCATTGTTTAATTGTTGCTTGGTTTCTATTGCATAATAATAAATCCAGGTCTCATCGTTTGTGACAACTTGAAGCAAAATAATAACTCAATTCGGCAGCAACCAAGCCTAACCAATGAATCAGTATCAAATTTGTTTTGGTGTCGTTGAAGCCCGCATTGGTTACACAAACTTGATTAAGAAATGCCATTTGTACTCAAAAACAGTTATTTTTTGGGCCACTCTCGTACAAAGGGAGTTTACTATAAATCGAATTTTTTCATATAAAAATTCAAATCTACGCTTCCGTTAACAGAAACGATCAGGGATTATATTACTGGAAATACAAAACTGAATGTTTGATTGTATATTGATCGATTTAATGAATTTGAAAGATTATGTGTTAAAGGGCATTTATGCATTAAAATATACATAATTAGTTATTAAAATACTCTAAATGTTGACAGACCCTAATTTAAAACATACGATGGCAAACATTTATGTTAATGGAATAGAAATGTGTGACGTGTTTACAAAAAGGAGAACAAACGAAAGAGGTAAAAATGTTTTAAGAACTGCCTTCAGACTAAACTGATATATATGTTAGTATCAATTAAAATTTTTTGCTCATAAAGTATTCATAAGCATTAATTTTTTTTACCCTCATAAAATAAACTAGCTGAAAAATTAGACGTTGCGCGGGCTTTACACAGAATGAAGAAGCTTCATTTCAGGGGATGGAGGCGTTTTTTCTAAAATGTCATGTAGACAGCAATTTTCCTCTTATTTTAGTTCAAGATGAATTATGCCAAATTTTACTTCGATCGAATAAAAAACTGTCGGTTTTATTTAGATTGAAATTAAATATTTGGTCTATATGAAGTATACGCCTGGATTGGTGTGCTCTCGTGGTCTATTTGACGATGAAGCCTAAATGCTGCATATTAAGTGAGCGAAAAAATGACTGAAATTAGCGTCCGAGCATATTCTGCCTCATGACTAGATATTTTTATTCCATCTTTTATAGGAAAATTTGAGAGTTCCTTTGCTCTAAGCGTAAAAATTGTCACACGCTCCAGCTGAACAAAAAGCTTCATTTGTTTACGTATTTTCGACGCCCGGATAGCTTTTTTGTGATTAAGCTACAGAATGTTTCTGACTAATACTCTTTTTTTTTTTTTTTTTTTTCATTTCCCAGGTAGCATTTCGATGGGTATGAAAATATATCTAAATTATTTATAAATGTAACTATCCCTCTAAAATTCCCCGAAAAGCATCCTCTATAAGTCGCTTCCGAAAACGGTAGAAAGGTCAGATATCAGGAAAAAAAAAAAAAAAACTTGGGGGGGGGGAAACCTTATATATATATACAATATTTTCTTTCGTTTCTTCATTAAAAAAATTTACTTAGCGGAAATTGGCTCAAATACACTGCCCTGCATCTCAATGTGGTTCTAAGACTCATGTGACGTGGCTTTTTTAATTCGGAAAGCACCACAACGAAGAGTTTAGACTCATACAGTAGGTGTAACATGTGTTCCAAGGATACTAATTCCAGTTTTAATATTAATTCAAATACAATTAAGAGTAGCTAAAGTGGATGGATGTGTGGAAAGCTACGCCAGGTGAAAACAAAAGTACTTAATGTTGTTTTAAAGCAGAAAGACAAAACGTATGAATATGATAAATTTATTTTGTTATTACAATTGTGCTGCTTTGAACACTTAGTTATATGTTATTTAGTACAAACAACTTATAAGGTTTTTGTTTAATTTTTCTTGCATATTTTGCTGTGAAACAAAGAATAAAATAAGACTTTGAGTAAACATACTAGTTGGATTTTGATGTATATTTTACATTATTTTTAATGAAGTGGGATAAACTATCAACTCATATTTCTCTTTCCAAATTCACTCAGAAAGCGTCAAAAATGTCCATTTTGTAGGCAATTTTGAAATTGTGTGTATGTATGTCTACCAGTCTCATGCTTCGCTACCCCCATGAGTTATTTTTGTTGTCTATAAATTGTTAAGCTTTCTGATTCCCAATCGCCGCCACTGGTAGCAAGAGGTTCTTGAACGGGACCTTACATCTAGTTACATTAACTTATTTCCTGAAATAAAAGATCACCTCAAAGTACATCACTTTCGTTCTGGAGAACAGGAAACTGCCATTTAAGTCTGGTGTCGACAACTACCACCAGAACTCTTTCTCGATAGGCGTAAATGATTAGTCATGTGTTGGCGTAAGTGAGTGGAAAGAAATTGAGATTAAATCATCAAAATTGTGTTGTGTATTACTTGGAGGACATACGTAACTTTCAGATACAGCAAGAGCAGTGAAAATCAGGAAACAAAATATAAAAGTTGTTGTCATAGAGACATTACTTTTCAATCAAGCCTTGTAATAAAATACATGTTAATAGTCATCACATCCACATCGATTAGTAATTTTTCTGGATTCGGTATAATTTCACTACAGACTTAAGCTGATAGCCAAGAACAAAAAGAACAAAACTCCGCTTAGAGACTGCATTTTGTAGGTTTTTTAGAACTTTTAGTCATACATAACTAGAGGTATATATCAGGCAAAATGTTATAAATTTGAGAATCGCTACTCTATTTAGTTGAACAGCAATGTAATTTTTACTATGCATGCTTCATATAATTTTGTTATCCGATCTAAAATTCATTTTTGTAGTAACCTGTTTAGAGGGTGTTTGCTTATATTTACAAATAGAAAAAAAAAACAATTTAAGTTCTTTTAAATCCTATTTAGAGAGAGAGAGAGAGAGTAAGCAATACTTAACACCAATCAATTGCACCTAATACAGTCAACACATTTCCCCTCCCGCCCAACTCACGTAAGGATCACCTATTCTAGCCTTTCTATTTGTTTCGTTTCCGCAACCTTGAGACAGTTAAAAACGCAGGTGTGTTACTCGAACCTTGAAAACATAAACACACCATTGTTGACAATAGGAAAAAATCCTCGCTTTCCTCTAAAGTCATCTCTCCTAATTTAATTGAACGACCAGAACCAGAAGTTGTTTCACAACATTCATTTCATGGTCAGTAAACTCATATTAGCTACCTACCAAAAAGAAGGAAATCATTTTAGGAGGACGTTATAGTTGCATTTTCATTGTCCTTTTAGGTGTGAGGGAGGGAGTTTTGTGTGAGTTTTGAACCACAGTTACTTAAAACAATTAAGTTGTGTCCTTGCGTGTCTACTTAGCATTAGATAACAATAGCATTCATTATTTTTTTTTTTTTTTGAAAAATATTAAACAATCATAATAGGTTTGCATTTTGTATGCTATTTTATATCTAAGTATTCGTTTTATAACAATTGATATCGAAATATACCATTAGTTACTTATTAAACCTCCCGTCCACCAGTATTTGGATTTTGTGAATGTAATATTTTCCTATGGAATTTTCACTACCGTCTTCAAATATATACTACTTTATCTATTTGAAAGCAAAAAAAAACCCCGGGGCGGGCCCATCTGAGAGAGTAATAAGTAAATAAGATTTCTGCGGAATTACATTTTCGCCTCGATTTTTGAAAATATTTTAGAACATATTTACAGACCGGAAAATTCACAAACGAATTATTATAATAGAAGTAAAAGTATTTTTAAAAATCGGAAGAAAACTGAAATTTTGCAGGAACTTTCACATTTTTTGCTCTTTCGTATACATTTATTTGTATTCAAATGGATAAAATAGAATGAATTTGAAAACGGTTGTAGAAATTCCATAGGATTAATATTGCATTGGAGAAATCAAAATGGCCAATAGACGGGAACCTTAACATTTTTAATTTAATGACTCGTTAAATGTAATAACTTTGAAAAATGAAGAAAATATGCTGGTTGCATTTGCAAGTTTAATGCCACACAAAGATTTTGCAAAGGGTTGAAAAGATTAATTGAAGAAATTAAAAGTAAGCAAAGGCAAATTATAAAGCCTTAAGACAACACGAAAATTCTATGTGGTTTTTCCCTCTCTCACACAATTAAGCTACTTTTGTGATCATATTAAGAAGAAATGTCATAAGGACTAAAAGACAAAAATAGCGACCACGTGTTTTTTTTAAAATATCACTAATTGATATTTCTTCTTATCATTATCAAACTATAAATTAAAATCATAGACGAATAGATATGTTA
>BMAW01004055.1:492313-586896 GCA_019974015.1 Nephila pilipes
TTTCGCATGGATTTTACTTGATGTATCCTTATAAATATTTTAGTATTAAAGACCTTGAATAGCAGTAATACTTGACTTTGGATTTCAATACTTAATTATTGAAAGTAATAAAATGCGTTAATAATTCAAAACAAATAACAAAAAAAAAAAAAAAAGTAAAAAATTGAAAAAGTTCCATGCAAAGTTTTGCAAAGAATAGATTTAGGCAACCAAGATGCGCTTTTTTTCATAATTGCTATTGAATTACTCGATTAGATATTAGAATTAAAGTAAACAATGAAATATCGTGAAATGGACAATAGTAAAATATTCCAATATTAAAATTAAAGCAAACGAGAAATTATTAAATTGAATATATTTAAGCTAAATGTAATTAAAAATGATAAATGTAATTAAAATTAAAGCGAATGATAAATTGTTAAACTGGTTATATTTTAAACTAAAAGTAACTAAAATTAAAAGAAACGGTTATTTAATAAACTGAATATATTTTACGCTAAATGTACTTAAAATGAAAGAAAACGGTAAATTTTTAAATTGAATATAAAAGAATAAAGAAAATATTTAACATTAAGCCAATGGAAAGAACCATAAAATTAAAATATTTGAATAATATTCTAATTAATAGTGAAATTACCTAGCGCTTATATTTAACATTAGAGCCAAAACCATTAAGTATAATGTAAAAGAATATAGAAAAATTTAACTTTAAGGGTACTTTTCCATTTCGCCGTAAATCTAGCCAAGCAGACTTCATTGGCTACAACACACAGTAAACACATATTCCGTTTGGCGTCGGTTGTATTATTGTTGACGATTTTATCGCTTGCGCCGGCGAAATGGAAAAGTACCACTTTAAGACTATGGATAGAATCATAAAATCAGGAAAATGAACATGGTTATAAAAAAAAATCCATTATAGATACTAAGCAATTGAAAAATGGCTGTGGCCACCAATTTATAGCTTACCTAAGACAATAGCCCCATGAGTGGCTAAAGAAAAATGGCTACCTTACAGCTGTCTTAAAATTCTGAATAATGTTGGCGAGTCATATCAGTCATATTTTCAGTCATATCTTGATTCCACTTTACATATGATTTAAGGTAATACATAAATCGATAAGTAAATAAAATACTTAATTTTTATATTTATTTCACTTCAATCCAATAAAAAATTGGGAGACATTTATTACTATTTGCTTTTGAAAATTGAAAACATTAGAGGTGAAATCAGGTAGATCAGACATATTTACATATGTTTTATTTCAATTTAATAAAAAATCCTAGAAAAATTTATTATGACGTATTTTTGAAAATTAAGTTCGTTAGTGGTGAAAGCAGACATCATAAATCTACACAAAAACGAGATTAATTTTTGAAAAATGGTCAGATACGACATTTTAGGGTTAAAAAATGTATGATTTCTGTAGCATTTAACATCCGAAATATTTATAAGTAAAAATAACACTCGTTTCATTGACTTGAAATAGGAAATAACGTGTGTGTGTTTCAATATGTTTCAAAATCAATTAAATATATTAATTCGGCTTAAATCTTATGAGCAAGGATTAATTTGTATCATCATCAGTGAAAATAGTTTCGTTATACGGAAATTAATATTTTCCCCCATTAAATCATTATATTAGTTACAATATCTACTTTCAGAATGAAGGTGCTTTTAATTTCCTACACGTTATTTTTTCTCAATGTTTTTGAATTTAATGGTGTTTGGCATAACAAATAAAATTTAAAGTAGGGAACAAAGTGTTGCTACAGCTTGAAGCAATCGATTTAAGAATATACCTATGTATTGTATCATATACCATCAAGTTTGCTAGAATTCTATGTCGTAGTGTGATATAAAAATATACACCCGCATAAATTGCACGACTTACAATATAGAAGCAATTTTAACTTGTAAGTATCGTTTTTAATAACACTTACTTATACCTAATTATTATTTTCTTCTTTAAGTAAGATTTAACGTTTCATTGCGAATTATTCTAAAGATTCACTTCACTATATACTCAGTTGTCTTAATGTGCTTGTTTTTAGGATTTAATAGAACTTATCTAAGACATCCGATTCTATAAAAAAATCTGAGAATTACTATCAATTTTTAAGCCTTACGTCACTGTAGCAAGTGTCTTATTATTCTGCATATTTTACCTATTTGATTGCATTGTATTTGGCTAAAGCGTTTGATTAATAATCAGGTAATACCTTAAGATGAACAAAAAAAAAAAAAAAATGAAAGCGAACACTATTCTTTCCGATTAATTTTTCTTTAAAATTAGGAGTATAAGCACGATATATATTTTTAATTGCTTTTCCAATGTTGTGCTTTCAAGTTACCTTAACAATGTTATTCTGTTTATTTTTATTTTTGTCTCGTATCATCAATGTAAACTGCATCTTATGTATGTGTATAGGTGTGTGTATATAGAGACAAAGAAAATAAGGCTGATTTTTACTCCTATTGAAATTGGTAATGAGTTTTCAACATTTCCCAAAGATAAAAATTTTAAAAATGAAACCTTTTAACGATGTAAGTACCTAAAATATGTCCAAAAAAAGGGAAGATATTTAGTAATTCTGTTACGAGTCAGCGATGATGCTTGCTTACAACGTCATTCTTCTCATAGAAAAGAGATATTTACAGGAGTTTAGTCAATTTCCAACGAAGACAAAAGCAATGACTACCCCCCCCCCCTTCCGAAGCTAGGCGATGAATTTGGCGACCATTTTGTCGACAAAATGAAGAAAATGCTGGAATTTTCTCGATATCTCGATTAGGAGAAAAGTTATGAAACTTTCCTGAATTTTCCCTGTGACTTCACACCTGGCTGGAATAGCTATAAATATACCGATATCTTGAGATGAAGGAATCTGTCTTTGAAGTCTGAAGTGCAAAGCTTTTCATTTTTGACGTAATGCGAAATTTTACGAACACACCACACATTACGTTCACAAAGTATACTATTATATCCGATAAATATATTTGTGTATAAATTATCATGCCATCCTTTTCAAGGATTATATAATCCTTTGCGGTTACATCATCCTCTGGCACGCTCAATACTTTAGAGCCCAATTCCTTTCATGAAATAATTCTATCTCTAAGTCTCAACCACATGCAAATTACTTTACAGTACGCCAGTTATTATATAAATTTCTCTGATTTTTTTTTTGTTAAATTATTGATTAAAAATATCTTTAAGTTTATTTAAATGCTGAAAACGATAATTATATAAGCATACATATATACACACACTCTCTCTCACACACACACACACATATATATGTGTGTGTGTGTGTATGTAAGAATTTCTCTCTATATATTTTTTTCATTCAAAGAAATTTTATTTTTGTAAATATATATAAAATATTCTTACTGCAAGAAATACATAAATTCCAAGAACTTCTAACAAAAAGGTTTTGACAAAAAAATTTAAAAAAAATATTAGAAATGCTAATCACAAATATTATATTCAGTAACTATCTATAAAATCTGAAAATATATTAATTGCATCGTAATAAAAATAATTGTATATGAAATTAAGTTTTAATAATACGGCAAATAAATATAGTTCAAAAAATTTCATTGGTTCCGTAATTTCTCGCTAGTTTGAATACCTACAAATATAATAAATTCAATAATTTTCAAATTCATTTTTTTCTTTGTTGACTTACATTCTTTGGAAATAAATAAATTATTATATTAAGTCATTTAACCAAACCAAATCAATATAACTTCAATGATGTACGATATGTTGTTTATAATCCTCATTTATATACACTTATTTATTGATAAAATACTTTTTCAGAGATCGATTTTGATAGCAAACTAAATTAAAAGGAGGGCAATTATTTTACAGAAATTTCATTTGTAATTGTAAAAGTGTACACTTTAAATAATAATGAGAAATTATAATTTTTGAAACAAACAACGTTATAAAATATTTTTCATGCGTTTTTTTTATTATTATTATAAAAGGAAAATTCCTATTTATTTCGCAAAAATTTTGGAACAATTTCCCAAACAGAAAAAAAAAAAATTAAAATTAAAAGTGCCATTTTCATAAACTGAGAAATATCAGTCAGAAATATTCAATTCTTTGAAAACCAAATTTCATCATAATAGATTTAAAAAATATGTTTCAAGGATTTTGTCCGAATGAAAGTTGTTGCCAGCCTCAACAACAAAAATGAGACACCAGTTAGTTGTATACAAAAAATAATCCGCTTAAGTTTTCTATGTTTCATCGAAACTGTTCCACTGTGCCTTGTTTTCACTTATCTAATAACGGAATTAATGCATCGTTGACTTTGAATTGGATGATGAATTCATTCAGCATTCGCATCACCAAACGTTAAAAAAAGGTTCTGCGTAAGATTAAGTACTTTTGTTTCGGTTCTATTTTTGATATACTTCCTACGAATCCAATACTTCAGAGCAGCGTTTTCGAGAATTGGAACTCTTGGTCAATATTTGCTTCATGCTGTGATGCCTGATATGTTTTTATTTCGCATAGCAAGTTTTTTGAAGCGTAAAAATTCGATGAATTTGCCCTCATGATTATGCGAAAAACATCGTGTCTTCCGGCATTTAACTGTTTCCTGTCACAATCAGCATTATTTATAGATTATTTTTTTTATGAATAACATGTATTTGGGCTAAAAAAATGGAATGCTGTGGTAGTGAAATAATTTTAAAAAGTACATTATTGTTACCAGTGTAACGCCTAATCAATTAATTACATTTTTTGAAAAGATTTTATTAAGGTTTTTCTGGTATCATGTTTTATGTATTATACGAATTTTAAGTACTATTCTAATTTTAAAAATCATTATTATTTAAAAATTTTCATCTTGTTCAATTTTTAAGAACATCATTATTAAATGTTAACTGACATACACTCAATGTTTTCTCTTGTTTATTTTATCTATCTAAGGTAAATTTTTTCTCTGAAACTTAATGAAGATGTAATAGTTTAAGAACTTATTTTATTAAAAGATATGGTTGTTAATGTTTCGGCTTATTGCTTTTTGTGCATTTCTTTCATCATTAATTTAAAAAAGGAGAAGCCATAAGCAAAAACCTCTACTATTTTACAACGTTTTTCTGAATTTCACTTGGCGTGTGAGTGTGTGTGTCATCAAATTTTCGATCGTTAATTTAACCAACTTCCCATCAAGCTAGAGCTTTGAAATTTTGGGAATCGTTCGTACTCGCCTAACACTGCAATATTTAGACATTTGCGACAAGTTTTAACTCATATTTTTTTTAAATAATGCAGTTTAGTCCAATCACTTGGCGCAATTTGAATAATTGCCGAATTTGGCGAAATTTTTTTTTTTTTTTTTGGCTGAATGTTAAGTCCGCTTCGCGGACCAATTTAGCAACATTTGGCAAAATACCGCCAAATAATTCCTGTCTCCAAGAGTGTTTTGACTAAACTGTATTCCAATCATTTAATTTACCGGATTAATTAATTTTAGTTAGTTTTAACGTTGTTATGTATTTCACTTGGTGTGTGTCTGTATGTATGCGTATCAGTGTGTCATCAAATTGTCTATTGTTAATTTAACCAACTTCCCATCAAGCTAGAACTCTGAAATTTTGGGAACCGTTCTTATTTGCCTAACAATGCAATATTTAGATATTTGCGACCAGTTTTAACTAATAATTTAATAATTTTTTTAATAAACTTTGCCACCATATAAAAACGTTGTTTTTAAAAACGTTGGTTTTTATTTCGAATTATTATTAAAACGTTTTTCTGAATTTCACTTGGTGTGTGTGTGTGAGTGTGTATGTGTCATCAAATTTTCGATCGTTAACTTAACCAACTTCCCATCAAGCTAGAGCTTTGAAATTTTGGGAATCGTTCGTACTCGCCTAACAATGCAATATTTAGACGTTTGCGACAAGTTTTAACTAATATTTCAATAATTTTAATAAGTCAAAATATTCTTTCCTCTCGGCGCTTTTAGGATTGAGGAAAAAATTTCTTTCCCTCATTGGGAACACCGAGCACTCCTCACGCCACATGAGGTAGCGTAAACCTTTTGTACTCACAAAGGGGAGATACTATCTCCCCTTTACTATCTCCGAGATAGTAAGGGTTGCTGACTTTTAGTCAGTAATCATTCGCAAGAAAGAAAGTTTCCAATATTTGGCGCCATGTCTTATCACAATAATTTTTTCTGAATTCTGGTTCCCATTTTCTTTTTTTAATAGAATGACTTACAAACTTTCAAATGCATGTTTTGATTTTATGAGTATTATGAATTTTTTAATACGCTCACAAATGTCTCTTTTTAAGTAAATTTTAAAGTTAAAAATAACTAACAGTTTTAACTAATATTTCAATAATTTTCTCTAATAAACTTTACCACCATATAAAAACGTTGTTTTTAAAAACGTTGGTTTTTATATCGAATTATTTAGTTTTGTATTTTCCCCGCCCGTATTAGCGCATTTGAAATCTACGGTATTTTATACTTAGTACTTTTTTGCCATCTTATTGTCTCCTAATCGTTTTCCAACGAAACATTTTTTACATTTCCTACATTTATTTACAAAGGACAAAATGAAGCATTTCTAAGCAAAATAACAAATAAGTCTTTTTTGTGGCTTTAGAAGTTAATATTTACAATGCTTAAATTTTAAAGTTGAGAAAGAACTGAATAGATTATAAATGACCAAAAAGAACATAATTTTAAAACGGCTCATGTTCTAAATGAGGAGGGAAATTTTCAATTATTTTGTTACTAAGCCTATTGTCACCATTACGCAATTTTTAAACAAACAATATACGCAAGCTTGCAGCGATAAATTTTTTAGCACATGGAGGTGGGGGGTTCCTCAATTTATATCTCCAAATAAATTTTAAATTTCATTGTTTATTTACAAGGGGAAAGAATGTTCATGTGGAGTACGATATTGTGAAAATTATTTTTTTCTGAAACTTTTTTTAAAAAAAATTCAGCATAAAAAGAATTTTTAACATTTAAGAATTCAGAACACAGCAACTTTTAGGGGGAGGGCTTACAAACTCCATATCCCTCCTGTCGCTACGACACTGACAACAGGTAATGAAGAAAAGAAAAAAATAGAACCATAGCAATGGGAATTATTTTTAGATAAAACATCTATATCACAAAATACACGTCTAAAAGATAAAAGTGTAAAAGAATTAAAAGTCAGAAAAAGTAATAAAATGACACAAATAGATACAAGAACTCATTCATAAAAGAAGATTATATAGTGTATTACACACACACACACACACACACACACATATATATATATATATATATATATATATTAACAGGTTGTGCAGATATTCGCCGTTGCCTTGTAAATTAGGATGTGGTAGTCTAGTGGCCATGATCTCGAACTTACGACTTGCGTTGTTTCGTCATGTTGTGGATTCGAGTTCTGATGTCTCAAAAGATCCATCCACCATGTAGCGAAGCTCGTGAGTTTTAAGTCTATCGATACTCCAAGTTCTCCCGTGGTGCGGAGTGGAAGTTTGGAAAAGTCGGTGCCAGCTCAAGTGTCGTACTCGTCACTTGACCGAGGCTGGATTTTTCGAGTAGCGTCGCCAATGCCCCTCGTGTTACTTCAAAGAACGTCAATCAATTATTAATGACACTGGAATTCATATACCTTGATAGAAAGACACGTGTATTGTACAGAAATCCTTTTGTTTACATCAAGTATGCGAAACGGCCGCATGTGATCCATGACGAATATATTTGCGGCCCAGTCATCTTAATAAAAAGAAACATAATTTTTTTTACAAAATCGTAGCTTATATTGTTTTACAACTTTAGATTATACACAATTATCCATGCAGAATCACAGAATTTGTCGCAGAACTGTTCATAGTCATGTTGAATCAGCGCATCATTTTATCCATCAGTTTCACCGAATAGCATTAACCTTCTACAATCTTGTTTAGTGTGCCCATCATAAAATATTCAGCTTTCAAAAATAAAGAAGAATAAGTCTTTTTAAAATTATACGCTTATTAACTTGTGCAATTATTCTGTGTCAGATAAATTAATGTTAAAGAAAAAAAATATATTGCTTTTTATTAATTTTTTTGTTTTGTATTATGTTGTGCTCCATTACTATTTTATTTTAAGCTCCTGAATTCAATATTCTGAAAACCCATGCTTGAGCTTATTTTTATTAGATTTTATTATCAGGGAAACACGGTAACATAAAACATGCCTAACACGAGTGACATTACATCTGCTACGATGGTATATTAAAAAAAATGAAAAACTTCCATCTGAAGCGGTATCTCTTCTCTGATTTACTTTAATTACTTAAACTTACGAAGTTTGACGGTAACAACGTTTATAGTTAATAAACTAGGCTAAATGATATGATCATAAAGGGAGAGAAGAGGCTCCGATCATAGATGAGAACAAGAGAATTAAGAAATTGAACAACGACTCAAAGGAAAAGACTGTCATTTAGTACATTCTCTTTAGTTTATTTAAAAAACATGATTAAAGTTGATAATTTTTACCTGAAGGAGAATGATAGTTATGATGCTCCATCGTTGAAGTTAAATTCTTGTACATATCTTAGAAAGTGTTTGTGTCTTGCAAGTGTGTTGTATGATCGTATCAATATTGGTGTTTTGTGCGTGGGCATATGTGTATTTTGAGTGTAAGTTGTACCAAATTTTTGACGAACTTCTTATTTAAGTAAGCCGCCAGGAAGGATGGATGGTGACCACAAAGAGAGACCTTTTCCTCCTGAAAATGTGATTCACACTTTCGAATATCGAACGAGCAATGACCCTCTCCGGGTCTTTCATAAGGAAATTGAAAGTGTCCAAGAGCATCCATTGTAAATCAAAATTTCTTTGTTTCATGATTTTGGGAACCACGTATCACAACGTAACTACATATAGGGTGACAGCGTGCCATTTACTTGCTAGAAATTTACCAGCGCCTGACAATGAGTTTGATTCGTTTTGTCTTCATTTATGTGGATTTCCTTTAATATGTCTCCACTAAGCTTTATGTAGAAAGACAAATGCGGAAATTTCCAAATATTATTTATCAGACAATCGCATAAACATAGACGTACCTTACGTCCAGAATTACTATGGACAATCCATGTTTCTTAACGTTGTCCAGGGTTGTAGAACCGGGATAGATTGTGGTTCAAGTTCTAAAAAGCACCAGATACTATTGAAGAGAAGTAGAAAGCAATTTTTAAAGTGTTTCAAAAGAATGATGTTGCGATATTTCTAAAATGGTTGACTTTGTCAAGGACATGTGCTCCAGTTAAGAGAGTTTTTTTTTTTTTTTTCATTTGTGAGGAATATTTGTTCAGAAGAAAGGGGTAGATTTTTAAAATCTATCATTAAACATCTGCTGAATGTTAAAATTAATTCAGAACTTTTTTGTTGTGAATTTTATGAAATAATTAAAACAAACAAACCATTTTTGATAAGCAAAGGTCCTGTCTAGTAAAAATTATAATTGAATAAATAAAGTCTTATGTTTCAGTAAACTGACAAGACTTTTAAGCAATTTCAAAAACATGTTCTGGATCGAACCCAAAAAATATAGTAAGTCTAATAAACGTATCTATATTGTGTAGTGGATAATAGTAGTGTGAAATAATATGCATAAAAATATAAAGGGTACCTTTTTTTAAATCTCTTTTATGGTTTCATTTACTCGCTGTCATATGGCCGCGGTAGCCCAGTGGTCTTGGTTTCGGATTCTTGATCGGCGGTTTTCGTTCAGTCGAGGGTTCCATCCTTGGCTACCAAAGACCCGCCGTGTAGCTGGGGCTGACGCACGTTAAATCTGTCGGGACCCAAAATCCTGACGTTGGTGTGGTGTGGAAGTTAGGAGATGGGGTGCCGGCTCAGGTGTCGTCCTCGTCACTTGACAGAGGTTCAAAATTAAGAGGTCCGTCGCCAATAAAACTCGTGTTGCTTCTAATGCGACGTTAATAAAAACTCACTAATGAGTCAAAAAGGTACTAAATACCAGTTACTCGCTGTCATAGATGTACTAATTACCAGTTTACTATAGTTTATTTCGAAATAGTCTAGATGAAATATTAAAAGTATATGCACTCGTATTTTTTAAAATTTATGTCATTACTCTCATTAATCTTTTCAGTCAATTAAAGAGCTTTGTTTTACAATAGTAATACAGTAAAGTTTATTTATACATAACGATCAAAACCTGAAGAATTAGCTTTCTCGTAAACAATGTAAATAAATAGACCAAAAGAAAAATTTTTTGTTTGAATTAAGATCATTTTAGAATAAGAGTACTTAACCATAAATATGCGAGAGAAAAAAATTAACTCTTCAGTTTTATTTTCAGTGATAGCTAAATATATATTTTATGCGATAAATCATAGAAATATAATTTGTTCTTTTTCTAAGTAAATAACAAAATTATTCTTTCTTATATTTCCTTAAAAGCTTTAAGGTTTAAACAAAACATAAAAGACAAAATATATTTATGCATATAAATAAATACTAGGATATTATTTTTATGTATAATACGCACACACACACACCACATATATATATATATATAGGGTGGTTATAATTAAAGTTACTCTATTCAGAGACCTGTAGAACCCATTCTGCTTATCGGATTTTGATGAAACTTGGAATATAAACTATATGGACCATGGGGAAAAGATTTCTGCAATAACAAAATAGTTTAAATTTTTACCACTAGGAGGAAATGTGGTGCTCATAGAAGGACAAAAAATATGTTAGAATCCTCAAAATTTATTCAATTACAGAATGTGCTCAATATGTTTCCCATTGACATCAATAACATGTTGAAAGAGCATTATAGCATTTTCAATGGTAGCGCGAATCAACTCAAGAGGGATTTCAGTCGCATGGCGTATAATGCTAGCTTTCAAATCAGGTCAAGTCCTAATTCCTCTTCTATAAGCGCAGTCTTTTAGAAATCCCCACAACTAGAAATCACAGTCGGGTGAACTAGAAGGCCATGCATCTGGATATTACACGATTATCGAGAAAGTTAGCACTAAGCAATGCTTTAGCTTGACGTCCAATGTGATGAGTTGTTCCATCTTGCATAAAGATAGTGGTTTGCAAGCATTGTCGTTCCTGTGAAGCAGGATTGACCTGCTGTTGAAGTAGTTCACAGTACCGAGCACTCGTGAAAGAGCATCTTTTAGGACCTTGTGGAGTGAGAGTTTCAAAGCAAAAAAGATCAGAGGATAAATTCAGCAGTAAATCCACACCAAACAGTCACCTAAACAGAATGCAGTGGTTGTTGATGCAGGACATTAGGAGGTGAAGTACCCCATATGCGACAATTTTGCCTATTCACAGCTCCATCTAAATAAAAGTGTGCCTCATCTGACCGCAGAATTTTCCAAGGCCACTGGTCATCAACTTCCATTCTCGCCAAAAATCGGCAAGAAAATTCGAGGCGTGTTTTGTGATCTTGAGGTTTCAATGTTTGCATCACGTGGATCTTATACGGATACCATTTTAAATGAGGTAAAAATAAAGAAAATATTTCCTAAACCATTTTTTCAGCTTTCCCTTAATCTAATGGTCAAGGCGGAGAGCTTTATGATCAGGAAAAATTAAATCATGTCGTGAGTTCGAGTTGTGATTTCATAACGATATAACAACCATAATAGCAGTCGATACTTGACAAATTCAGCTGGTTTTCAAAATTCTCATGTGGCTTGATGAAGAGTGAAACTGTGTGTTTAATATCATAGTATCGTAGTAAAAATATTTTCTTAAAAAATAACTGAATTGCTTACTATGAATATGTCACAAAAAACTGATATCAGTTACAATGTTATCATAATTATCTCTAAGAAAATGAAGATAATGGGTTGGTTTTTTTTCTGAAGCAAATTGACAGACCTCAAGTATTGTTTTTCCTTGGGCTTAGGACTAATTCTCTAAAACGACATTAATTTACCCATTGTTACAGAAAAATATTATATAAATTTGAATTTTTTAAAATGATTATGAGAGTAGTTGAAAAGTACTTTTGACACCCTTTTGACGTGTCGTCGTCATTTTGTTTTTGTCAAATTGTCTCCAAAATGTCACCTGGGTTCTTTATAATATACTGTGTAACAAGCAACAATCAAAACAATAGATTGATTCTAGTGAATCTGCTGAAAAAAAGACAGCAAAGATTTTTTGAAATGCGAAAGGAGTCATACTTATGAATTTCTTTGAAAATGAATAAATAATCAATAAGTTACCCCATTCTCACATTCCTAACAAAAGTACTTTTTGAACCTCTCTCATAGTTCATTGTAAGCCATACATAATGCAAGGCGATTGAAAATGAATCATTATTTCTCAAAATTCTATATTTTCATAAATAAATGACACAGACTGATGAGGAATACATGAGTGCAAAGGAAAATGTAGAAGATTTTTATTTACAAGCGATTGAGAAAACTTTCTTTAGTTACACGTATAATATCAATTCGATATGTAAATTCCTAAAAAAACACGTTGTGAAGTGTCAGTGGTAATTGCTTGTACAGCAACAGAAATGCGTTGTATGTAATGGTGGCGCATACACTTTATCTTTTACAAACCCCCAAAGGAAGAAATCGCATGGGGCCGTATCAGGTGATTTAGATGTCCAGTTCTGTAAAATCATTTGGTTCAATGTGAACGATCCAACTGCAAGGTAGCACCGTGAAAACTTCTAAAACGGCTTTCGTGAAATAACTTCACGAAGAATACACGAGGTTCATCAATTGTTCCCAGTATTAAACTTCCATATTTTCCCTTTGTACTCTTGCATTATTTAACATTCTGTGTCGTTCTGTTTTGAAATTACTGAACTTTGAAATCGGATGATTCATTTTGAATAATCCTGTGAAGGATTGCTTGAAAAATAAGCTCTTTTTCATATTTTTTTAAAAAAATATTCATACATCAAAGACAAATTTTTCATATTTATTTTCTGATTATTTTTATTAATATGATAAAGAAATGCATTTTAATCATTATTTTAAATAAAAATATCTCATGAGTATAATTTTCATTAGAAATAAGTGTCGGGGCAATTGGAAAATGCCATTCCATTTTTTTATTTAACACTCTTGTGTTTAACTTCGAATTACTGTAGACATAACAATCATGCACAAAAATTTTACATTGAAATATTTTTATGACATTAGAATATTTTGTTATGTGATTTATTAAATGTTTTCCAGTGCACTATTTTAAAATTATTTTTGGATACTTCTTGGATATATATATATATATATATAAATAGAGAGAGAGAGAGAGAGATTTTCCAGAAGAAAAATATTCTGTATTACTTTGTTTTAAGAGATTTTTGCATCGAATTTCTTGAATAGATAATAACTTTTAGCAATATAAAAGCATTCCTCCTAAATGGATATTTCCATTCAAATATTATGAATATCCATCAACTTTAAAGTATGGAATCAATTTATGTAATGCAAATTTTTTAAAACTGTATCACATTCTATACTCGTAATACTGAGGGTTCTTAGAGAATATTTTTAAAGAATTTCTTTTTCTGTCTAAAAAAAATGATAAATGAAAATAAAGAAGGGAAGAAACCCACAAAAAGCACTTGCTAAATAAACTTTTAAACTAGTTTATTTTCTTCTTCCAGGAAGTTATGGAAGCTCTCTTTTTAATGGAATTACATTACCATATTTAAAGAACCTTTTTCTAGGTATTATTTTTAGCAGTAATTATTTCAAAACACTTTCGCTGACACTTTCGAACCAGTTCTGCTGGCAAACATCCTCTTTTTGAAAGAAAAAAAAATAAACACCGTGATTGGTCCACAAAGCGAAAGGTACTGTTTTGACGTAAGATCCATTGAGGTCAAACAAATAGTTGCTCACGTGATGAGGCCGCTAAGTTTATTAGTTCGCCTTTGTTTGTTTTCACGTACAAAAAAAGTGAACTGAAAGCGTTTTTAGTAGTTCTTAGCAGAATCAAGGTCTTTTAATATTAGCCTATCACATACACACTCCTATAAACTAAGAGTAGGTTTTATGCAATCTACTATGACTAAGTTTTTTTTTTTTTTTTTACTCTGAACTAAACATACAAAAATGAGTATGTCAGATTCAAAGGAAAAAAACGTTTTATACTTTTGTCATGGTAGTTTTCGCTATATCAGTTCATTAAAAAAAAAAATTCTCATTTCTTCTAACTTTTTTTTTATAATGAATTAGATGGTTTGAACATTATTTTTTTGTACCCGATAATATTACAAGACCCAGAGTATAAATTTGTAAAAGATAAAACAAGATTTTCCCTGCATTATTTTTGATTGTAACGTATCTTGATTCTTCAGCTATGTTTGTTGTGTCTCTTTATCCTTGCATATTATAAATTATTTTTTACACTTGATGTACATTTTAAATAAATATTGAAAATTTCAAGAATTATGAATCGAACACTATATCACCCCAATATTAATTTATAAATTAAAACAATTTTTATGATCAAATTAGAACAAAAATATATCTGTTGACGTAATTTAGAAAATAGATTAATTAAAAAACGGATTGTACCATATCATTTGAAAATTAATTCATTTCTTTTCATGACTCACACATAATTATACGAAGATTTGAAAAAATTTCTCGACACACACACACACACACACACACACATATATATATATATATATATATATATATATATCTTAATCGACCTATTCCTAAAATACTTTAACATTTAGGTGACTTTTCTTTTGTAATTTTCAGTTTATTTTGTAGAAATCGTTTAGTTTAGTTCCAAGATTTTTCTAGTGATTTTGTTTCAGCTTAAGTTGAAGTAAGGAAATAATGTTAAAGTGATGAACGTTACTTTGATAAACATAACCAAGCAATTTACTTTTTGTGTATTTAAGTACGCTTGACATTTTGTTTTCATATTTATATTATGATAATTTTTTATTTTGAAAATATGAAAATATTTTTTTCATCGTACAAATTTCTACTTTGTCTAAGGGATACAACTGAAACATTTTCAAGCATTTTAGAGAAATTATTTCAATTAATAATTATCTCAAAGCTTTACGTATCTCGTTTGAACGCAGAATTATATAAAGTTGCTTATCACTAAAATTTTAAGATACATATTATAAATATACAACTTGCTGTTACACTGTTGTTGTACTGTTCTGATATTTTTTTACAAATTTCGGCGTTTTGAACATGTTTACAAATTATTTAAGACATATTTAAACACTTCCTCAACAAATTTTATTGCTTATGCTATTCATTGGGGTCAAAATCTGATAGCAGCATAAAATTTAAAACATAAATGTCACATTACACTGCAAATATTCAACAACTAAAAGTATCGTGATTGTCCTGTCTGAAATATCCTTCGCATATTCGAATGTCCCTACCCTAAATGGACAATTTGCGAAACACGCTTTTAGGGTGACATTGTTCTTGTACTCTGTCGGTAAATTGTCCTGCCATTCAATGCACACAGTCCATTCATTACTTAACAGGAGGTAGTATTCGATGTCGCCGCCTTTTATAGGAATCAGAATATTTTACGAAAAAAACAGCGGTCATCACAATATGGCGGATGTCCTGGAACTGCGCTCTGGTGGACATCGCGCTGGAGAATTTTGCGCGACTTGTTGAAGAGCACGATTGACCCGACCAATTGAATGTTGTAAATCACACGACTTTTCATGACACAGGTGCTATTTAGAATCCTCAACTTTGAAGTGCTGAAATAATAAATCTAATAGTCTGAAAGTCATAGTAGTGTGTGTTCCATGTTACATAAGCAGTGGTTGGTTTGATTGAGACTTACTACACGCACTCGCTTTGCGCAAAATAACGCACGCCAAAAATCACTTGCTTGGAAATTAAAATCAGTTAATCATTTCAACAGGAATCAGGAGCATAAGTCAGAAATGGACAACTTAATGCAAAATTTTTGAAATGAACAGTTTCATTTCATCTTGAATATCTGAAGAACGGTCGGATTATTCATTTTCGGTATTGAAACAGATTATTTGGACTTATTCTAGCCATGAAGCTCTACGTAGGGATAATATCAACTTTATTATTAAGTAAGTACTATTGTTTTACATAAAATAAAATAGCTGCTCTCTTTTGTGAAAAAAAGTAATATTAATACATATAGAATCTTATATAAAATAATCTTTGTATTTTTTAAGAAAAAGTTTTAAAAAATACTATATTCAATTCCAAAATACCTCAGTGAATAAGATTTTGTGGAATTAATCTAGAACTAAACATTTAAAAATCTGAATTTTGCAAAAATATTTCTAAAACCTTACATGCCGGAATTTTTGCATGAACTCAATAAATATGTATGTTTTTCCCCTTTATTAATAAATTATGGGAAAATTACATTGTAAAGTAGATACTTTATGATTAATCATAAAAACCCAGCTTGATATCACTTTTCACCGCAAACGAAAAAAATAGAATTCAATTTTTGACTGTCTCAAATCTCTAAATAAGTATATCTAAAGGTGTAACATTCTACACATATTGTTTTTAACGTATCTGTTTCCCAGAAAAAACTAATAATTTTTTTTTAAATTTACATTAAAGTAAATATGCTGAATAAGGTATTTTATTATTGATGCGGCTAATAATAATTGTTTTTACAATATAATAATCGGGATCGTATACCTCAGCAGTTATTATGTTGTAAAAACAATCGTTGTATTGTTTAAGAATTGCTTTCCATGCACAATTTAATTAATGGAAATTTAGATCCTCCTTTCTCCCAAGGAAAAGTCCTACGTGTGTCATTGACAAACAATTTTCCTGCATCATTTTGTGTCATAGATTATGATTACCATTTGATTTTTTTTTTTTTTTATCGTTACTGAAATTAGAAGCATAAGGCTTGTTCACACAGTTTTCACAAAACTATTCCTTTACCAATATAAGAAATGAAAAAAAAATTATTATATAATACTTAAATTTGAAAACTGTAAGAATCATATAATTTATTTACAAAATGCTAAGAATTAAAGGTGAGATTAAGTAATTTTGAATTGTGAGTTACCACTGTTTTACTTAATGATTTTTGAAACTGTGATTCTTTTGAATATTTTTGTTTATACATAGTACTTCGCGAAAAATTATTCAGTATTATAGAACAAATTATTCATTCCACGGAAACATCACTGAATTGCGAAACGTCAAACGTGGTTAGATTTGTATAGCTAAATAAAAAAAAAAAAATCGTGAATATAATCTATTTTAAGACTGCAACTAATGATTTACCGATTATGGTAACCAAGACGCACATCTTTAATCATAGGACGTTTCATCTTGTTGTTCGTCTTATGTTTTTATAGCAAGGAACGAATTTAATATGCTTATTTAATTAGGATTAAGTTGTATACGTATAATGTTACGACAGATGGCAACACTTTGGATGATGGGGAAAGAAGGAATCCCAAAATTAACAACTTTTCATTAAATGCGAAGTTGAGAATGATTTTTAGATTTATGTCAAGCTTAATATACAGAATTATCTTTCGAATGTGTTAAAGATTTTTGAAAACATCTTAATAATTCGCAAGAAATGTTAATTTTTAACTGTTGTATGTACATTTTATGTCAAACTAATGTCATTGGAAATGTTATGTTGCAATGATATTTCTATTACGTCTGTTTGTGAACTAAGTAGGTTTATATCAACGGTACGCTATAAACACCGTTAGGCTAAAAATGTTCAAATATGTATATAAACATAAATATCTTTTTTAATAGCGCGGTGTTAACAATTTTTGAATTAAAAACATATTTCTACATATTTTTAAAAGTATTCACCGGAATCGGGATCAGGATAAGACAATTTAAATATCTTTGATTTTATACATCACACACACACACATTAGAAGTAAATTGAAAATTAAATCTATTAATCATTATTCCCTCAATACATCATCGTATGATCAGGAAAAGTAAACAGTCGTAAATCATCTGCATAACATCAAAATGACTGTCTATAAAATTATCCTACAATGTTCAGTATATATATATATATATATATAATTAAGTGTTCTCACAACAACATTCTAACAGTTCAAAGATAATTAATTCACTAGTTAGTTGTATATGTTATTGTATATTTTTATATACAATAACATATACGAATATATTTCCTATTTAAATATTAATTACTTGAAAATCTTATCCATTTTTCATGTTCATCTTCTAATTGAATTTCCTTGTTGAATCAGTGTAATAAATTTAAATTTAAGTGAATAATAATAAAAATCTATACATATAACATTGACAGATGAAATGTTAAGTGTCACTAATTTTCAAACTACAAACATTTGAACAATATTAAGAGATGTGTGATTTATTTTGAGTATTTGTTCTGTGTAAACAGAAATTTAAATCCGAAACTAGAGGATAATGCTTTGTAACCTCATAGTTATTCTACTTGAAGATGCAACACGTTACGTCTAAAACAATGCATAGTGTCTATCTAATAAATTTTATGATTTAATCTCCAGTAAACTGAGTTTCAATAACAAAAACTCGTATTTTTAAGCTCTGATGACGCCGGTGGAGAGCAAGGAAGTTTGCGAAAAAAAATTACACAACTGTACAGGAATGATGCAACCAGTTCTCAATGAAGTCCGATACATGTTTCCAGTATCTCAACTGGAAATAGAAGGAATGTGCAAGTAAGTGAAACAAATGGCAGCCATATTCGAAGCCAATTTCAATAATTTATGGCAGATAATAATTTAATAGAATTATTTAAATTTGTTCATATTATTTCACATCGAATGACTGCATTATTTATTCGATGTTCTAAGCAAAAATAAACAAAGTGATTATTCTTATTACTTTTGAAAGCTAAATAATTTTAAATGTTGCAATACTAGCACAAACTCATTTTCCTCTAACTAGCAATTCTAACTGTATTTAAAGAGCCAAAATTTTGATTTATTTTATAAAGAGAATATAGGGATCCGAAAGCAGTGATTCATTATTTTAAAATGATTTTGAAAAGCAAAAATAGATTTTAAAGAATTTCATTTTGATTTATTTAAGGTTAGATTTAAATTTCTGGGAGTAAATTTTTAATAATGGGATGGTTATCAATCTTTTCTGTTGTTCGATAAATCTATAGAGAAAAGGATCAGCTATTTATCTCAACAAATATCAAGTAGTTACCATCACATTTTCCTTTCTGCACTAACTTAGAGAAGTGAAAAAGAATCCTCTAAAAAATTGTTTTTAACATTTTAACATTCGAAAGTGTTTCCAAAGCAAAATGTCATACTGAGATGTAATAAATCCAAATCTATACAGGGTGAACGAAAAGTCAATTTAAAATATGAATAATCATTGTGAACAATATATTTTGGTTTGTATCAGTATCTGAAAATCAAGACTTGGGATTAACATTTTGAAAAAGTACTCAACTAAGCAACGTGGAAAAAATTGTTTAATGTTATTTTGCAAATAAAGGATATTTTGTTCTCACACACAGAGAGCATACATGTGCCATTTAAAAAGGACTCCTTCTAGGCTATGCTATTAGTCTCGGTAAGCGTTCCATGGCACAAGAATCGGTCAAAAATACTCCAAGATCTGTACAACAAACCCTCTCAACTCACAATCAGTCAAATCTAGATTGTTGTGAAGAAAATGTTGCTGAAAAAACAAGAATATTAACTCGATGCAGTTCTAAAGAACTTGAAACCAGTTCTCACGTTCCCCTGATCTCGCAAAACCTTTTTTTTCCCCTGGAGAAACCTTAAGCATCGTGTTTTCATCAATAACCCTAAAAACATTGCTCATTTCCGGACCAGTATTCATCAAGAATTTCAAAATATATAGCAAGAGATATTGCAAGCTTTTATGAAAAAAGTGTTAAAAAGAGCTCGTATTTGCAAAATCAACAATGTTGCTCATTTAAGAGTTATTGTTTCCCATACCTAGTGCAATATAATATGCACACAAACGTTTATGTTCAATTATAGAACATTAAAAATCATATTAATTTAAAAAGTGACTTTTGGTCCGCCATGTAAAAATCTTAAAAGCATATGATCCAAAATTCGAATAAATTTATTTCAGTTAGCTGTAACTAAACCAGAAGTTTGTGTTATACATGTATTTTTCTAAATTTTCAGAATCAGAAATAAATTCAAAAATCTTTGTCGCAGTCTTTCATAAAATAATTTACAAACAATTTCTCCCTTCAATTCGACTTTCAAAGTTGTTTTGGAAGTGCATTTCAGTAAAAGATCAGAACAAAAAGAAGTACTCTGATCTTCTCTGAGATAAAGTACTGGTTCATGAGTTCCTTTAGTAATAATTTCTGTTATGTGTCAGAAAGAATCTGATGTACATAATGATGAACTTGGTTTAGTTTCATAAGTAATTTTGATATATATCTGACAATTCAGCACAAGATATGACATTTTTCTCAAAGTTTCTCTGAGATATTTTTTACAAGTTATTGATATAAACAGAATGTATGGTACTTTTGAGGAATTTAAAATGAGTAATTGAAATACAATCAAAAAAATACTTCAAGTGTATATCCGTTGCACCTATGGAGAAAGTTCAATGGATTTCTAACGAGCTCTTTTTGCAAGTGCAATAGGTTTCTAATTAATTTTTTCATTTGCAATGGATTTCCAATAAACTTTTGCAGGTGCTACTCGTATGCATACTTAATGAAGAATGCGTTGTATGGGAAGGTGTAGGAACAATAGCAATAAATTAAGTTTTTGACTCTGTAAGGGGAAAAAGCCTTACATCAATAATTCTTATATTTTACAGAAGGAGTAAATTAATCAAATTCCTTAAAATGGTTTGCATTTTCTTATTTTCTAGAAATCTTTTTTAATTCACAGGCTAAAAAAAATTCAAAAAATTACTATTTTCATTATGTTTTACTATGCATTTTTTTTTCAGTTGAGTTTGAGGAAACACGCAAACTATTATCAACATTAAAACCACAGCTTTTCATAAATTTTTGCAAAAGAAAAGAATATTTCCGTTTTGATAGAATTTTCAACACTCTTTCATTGGGCAGGGCCAATGGTTCAGGGTCAGTTCCAATGGACGACTGAATAAATCGGATGTGAATATTCCTATAGAAGTTTGGCTTGTATTTTCGTATGGCATGAATGGAAACTACGAGGCAACTGTTCAGACGCACATGAACCAATGGCTTTTAAGCGATTCTGATTCAGAAATATCGAAGAATCTCTTTACAATGAATGAGTTCATGAGCTATCTCAACACAATGTAAACTTCCCATGGAAAAAAATAATTAATCACTTTAGGGATTATAATTCTAAAAATTATATTATTTTACTTTCTCTTTTCTAAAAATAACTAAAACAAAGTTAAATTATGGTAATCTGAATGTGATGATCGGCAATTGTAAGCATGAAATTTATATTATGTTTCGTAAAAAAAAATGTTGAAGGTAACAAAATACCATTTTACACAATGGCAGCGATTGGAGAGGGGGGAAAGGTAAAAGAGAACCCCCCCTTTTGGGGGGTAGGATAAAGTAAAATTTTTATTCCATCTGAATCTCCGAAAACTAACTGATATAAACAAAAAAAATTTCATAAACCCTGTTGCATTATTATTTAATTATCTTTCCCTTTTTGTTTCTTTAATTATTAAAAAACTTACTTAGTAGAAATGAAATGTCATGCCTTGTATCACGATTGTTAGACTCACATTTTATACTACATCACAACAAATGCCGGAGACTCGAGCAGATGTCGAGCATGTGTTGTGTGAGAAAGAGTTGCCAATGTGGATGAATATGACGGTCTACGCAAAGTAAAACAAAGACAATGCTATTTTAAAACAGTGAAATTAACATTCAATTTTAATAAACCCATTTTACATAGTATATCTTTCTTTCTGAAATACAATTAATTGCATTGATTTGAACACCTAAGTAAACCTTATTAACACAAGCAATCTATAAGAGTGCTTTTATTATTCCTTGTCTATATTTCGTTGAGTAATGGAGTATGAAACAAACTTTCTTCTTCTTGAGTAAACTCACTGGTAGATATTGGGTAAATTATAATTATTTTTTGGTGTTTATTTGAAACAAACCATAATTTTTAATGAAATTATCACTGATCATTTTTTTTTATTTTTCGAAATACTTATATTTAATTGAATTATAATATGTATATTTTCCTTTAATATCTGTAAACTTTTACTTTTTTGTTCAAGTTCACACATACACAGAGAGAAAGCATCGAAAACTTACAATTTTATAAGAAATTTTGTGTGTATAAAACATACACATAAATGCACGTGTTATGCGTGTTTGGGGATGTCTTAGAGTCTACCCCCTTTCATGCTCCTCGAGAACCTTTTTTTTTTATTGTCTATAAGTGTCTTGTCCCCTCCCTATCCTTTCTAATTCCTAATCGTCGCCTCTGATTTTATATATGTGTTTTACCCTAGTGCATTGACAAGTATAAATAGTATAAAGAGCATTATTACACAAATACATTTACATTTTACACACATTCGAAACCAAAAAAACTTTATAATAATTGTAATGTTCATTGATTAAAATTAAACCAGAAAAAGGGTTATAAACATTTAGCTTTCAAAACGATTTTCTATCCTTATTTATTAAATTTTATTCATTGTCCTACTTTTGATGTGTAACTATCGTATTGCTTATAATTCCGCATTAATAAACAAGCAGCCAAACTAATTTTCATTTATGCATGCATATTCTCAAAAATTTAATATTAATATTTGTGATTTTGTCTTGTCATCCCATTCTTTCATTTAACAAACCGCGTGAAAACATGGTCGTGGACTTGCAGTTGGCGGTTTTCGTCGAATTGTGGGTTCGAGCCTTGATTCCACTAAAGACCCGCTTAGTAGCCGATACACGTAAGACCTGTCGAGGCTCAAAGTCCTGCCGTTGGCGTAGGGTGGAAGTTAGGAGAGGGAGGTGCCACCTCAAGTGTCGCCTCCATCACTTGACTGAGGTTCGAAATTACGAGGTCTATCGTCAATAGCCCTCGTGTTGCTACAACTGCGACGTTAATAAAACCAATCAACCATCGTGCCAAAATCTATTTACTGGATTTTTGATGATAATTCAAAATAAACTTTCAAGAAAGAAAGTTCGAACAGTTTTAATTCTCTTCTTGTATAAATAGACCTTTTAGATCATTGTAATAAGCCACGTTCTCCAGATGATTTTCGGATATGATACATTTTTTTCCCATAATAACATCCTGTGTAATGAAAAATAAAAACAATCTTTTAAATGAATTCGAAATTCTACTCTCTTTAACTCTTCTTGGTGTCTTATTTATATTGCATTAGATTAACATTTATAATTGCAGTTTGTTGCGTAATTTTTCTGTTCTTTATTAACATTCGGATACATTTTTTATTCATTTGTTAAAACTCACAATATCACATAGAAATATTTTATTCCCATGTGCATTTGCCTTCAAGGATCAAGAGAATCGCCAATTTCCATGAGTAATAAATCAACGTAAACGGAAATTCTATCCAAAAGAAAAGGCGTGCCTAATTGGCGTTATTTTTTTCACTTTCGTCCTCAAAAATCAACAGTTGGTGATCCAGAGTGCATCGAATTAAGGGCTTTTGTTGGCGATGTCACCACGCCCACGAACAGCAAAAACAAATGGCCTATGAATCAACTGAAAGGGAGAGACTACCTGCAGAACACAGAATTGCACCAACTTCCGATTTCCCAACCATATATATATGATCACAACTTACTCTTGTCTGACTGCGGACACGCTAATTGATAGAGAGTGCATCCGTTCAGACGTACAGATAAAAATGGTTTTCATTTTTATCCTTTGTTCATATCTTCACTCATTTTTCTCTTTCTTTCCATATACTGTCAAGCTTTGATAAATGGACTTTGTTTGTCAAAGATTATTCCTGGACCAGCGAATGAAAGGTGGAATTTAATATATGCTTTTTTTTTTGGTAAAAACTTTAGCGGCAAAATTGGTTGTGAGATCTCAAAAAACTAAGGATTATAAAAAATACAGATAGGAATATTTTAACAGTATGTTTAAGCAATTAATTTACTTAAAAGTAAGAAAGTTCGCAGCTGAATAATTTAATTCATAAATATTCCCCATTTAGCTAAATAATTAAGCCATTCACTATTCTACATAAGGCAGTGATAAGATGATAAAAAATAACAACAAAGCCAAATTTGATATAAAAAAATCTGAGAAATTTAAGCCTGCATATATCAACATTAAAATTTTTAAGATTATACACATTGCTAAAAAACTACAGAATTTTTTTCTGTTTTAGAGCAAATGTATATAATTTCATAAAAAGCCTTTTAAATATATTGATAAATCTAGACAATGCATTTCAATTGATATGATGGTACACTTTAAAACATTTTAATGATCTTATCCGATTTTTTTCATATATATATATATATATATATATACATACACCATATTTTTTAGCGTATAAGACGTTTTCTATTTATATGACTCACTGAAACAAATTTAATACTTTTTTCTGGTAAAACCAAAGCTTTAAAATGTGTGTGATTTAAAAATTGCGTGAAATAATAGGTAATTTTTAATAATATACTGACCTTTGAGAAACCTGCAAAACCCATGTCACTGTCATCTGATTCAATTTTCAGATTAATTGCGCCGTAAGCCACCTGCAAAGTTCTTGGATCATAAAAGGGAATGCGTATGACTACACAGGAAATTTTATGAATGCTAATATTTATTATTTGTAATATGATGTAGATTGAAAGCTTCTTTCTTATAGGGTTTACTGTCATTGGTAAACATGAGTGACATGTCCGGAATACCCTAGTGATTATTCTCTATTTTCGACCTAGATTCTTGTCAATTATTTCCAACTTTCTTTCCTATTTATTAAAACGTCTAGACTATAGTTGCAACTTGTTTGACGCGGCATAGTCACACCTGTCTCTTGCGCAATTAAATTCCATCATCATTCTCTCTCTCTATATATATATATCCGAATTTAATGCAACTTCAATGTTTACTTTGGAGGTAATTTTGAACACACATTTGTTTCATTTAGAAGGAATTCTGTTTTATTGACGCAATATTTCAAGTCATTCTGCCCATAAGTTTTTCTCATTGAAAACATTTTTGATCATAAAATTCAAATCATTTAGTTCATAAGAATGACAGTTTATTTTATTCTTTGACTCCAGATTATAAATGTTGAAAACCAATCTGCAATATTTAAAGAACGATGAATAAAACATATTTCAATGTTTTAATTTTTTTTTATGTAGTTAGTAGTTTTTTTCTCTCTCTCTCAAAGGGTTTTGCACATAATTTAAATCATTTTGATAGATATATACTACATTTTGCAACAAAACGTTTTTGGTAAATATTTTTTCCATCTTTTCCTTTAAAAATTAATTCTAGATTCGTGATGAACAATATGCAGGAAATAAATTTCTTTTTTTGTAAGAAATAGAATTGTAAATTACTATTCTTTACTTTGCGGTTTTTGTTGTTGTTGTTGTTCTGAATGCTATGAAATTTCACAAATTTAATTTATCTTATAATTATTTTTACATTTTAAAAATAACACACAAGTCGTACAACTATCAAACCGCCTTTTAAAAAAATGTAATTGCTGTTGAACTGAGGATTGCTCTTTAATGTGCAAGAAAGAAATAAGCCCCTCCCTTTTTTTTTGCCTTCGATACTGCATATACCGTGTATTAAAGCCATAAGAGGTGAAATTTTGCTTCCGAACTTGGTTAAAATCTATTTCAATCTAGGGAAATGTTATTCAAAGTATTTTGTAAAATTTATACAAATGAATTGTTTAGGAATGAAAAAAAAAAGCAAAATATAGTTGACAAGTTTTAAAATTATATTTTTTAGAGTAGCCTAAGCTACACAAAAAATTTCTGAAAAGAAATGCTTGTGTTTTATACACAAAAAGATCAAAATTTTACGACCTACAATTCGAGTACACCTGTTGTTTTATCAGATCAGTGTGGATGTTACGTGAACTTCAAGTAATGAATCGATCATATGCATTAAACTTATATTTTTAATGAAAAAATTCTTAGGCCAATCGGTCATATTTATCAGCTGTTTGCTAATCTAATACAAATCAATCGTAAGTAATTGTACATGAAAAGAAAATAATGATATAAAAATGTCAGGATAATATTGTATTAAGTAGTATAACAGGTACAGAAGAAAATATCAATAATAGTCTATTAAAATTAGGTTCTATTCGATAACTCTTAATTGTTCATCAATAGACAAACAAAATGCATTACTTTTCAAATACTTTAAATGGATCGATCTTAAGTGCTGTAGATGTTTTTTTTTTATTTTACTTTTATTTATTTATTTTTGCGTAATACCAGAACAAGGAAGAATCTTGGCAAACCCCCTTCTTTGTTCCTTATAATACCTGTCGCACATTTTTTTATAAGTCCATCTGCAATAGAAAGACAGGCTTTCCCCACCATTTCAATAACAAACTTTACATTTAAATACTGCTTTTTACTGGTAATTACTGAAAAGAGTGGACACGTGACACATAAACAATAATCCAATTAAATCCTATCCCGAATGCGAAGGCTAGCGACTGTTTTACTTATTTGTTCTCAAATGATGACGAGAAATGTCGCAACACTAAATTATTGTAAAATTATGAAGATTTTTTTTCATTCATTCTGTAAAACTGCATAAATAATAACTCATTAGAAAATTTCAGTCAGGGGCCAAGGCAAGTGACTATTACAATCGAATAGTTATTGAAGCGTGAAAGAGAATGATTGGAACTTCATGATGTCTACCGATTCAAAGGGACATTTTGTCAAATCTAAACATTTGCTCTATCAGTAATACAAACTTAACTCTTTAAATATGTTTTTGCACACATTAAGTGTTTTTACAAGTGAAAATTCACATTTAACTTTAAAATTTTCAAGTTACAGAAGAGGGTTTAATCAGCAAAAAACATAGTTATTTTATAAATATCTTCATAAATATGTTCGCGATCATTTAAAAAAAAAAAAAAAAAAAAAAAAAAGGAGAACATTTAAGCTTATTTATCTTAAGTAAATAATTTTAAATATAGGAACCATCACCATACAACTTAAACGGATCAGAAAACTCTGACTTTTCGACAAATATAAAAAAAATTATATAAAAAGCATTCTGGTGATGAAATTGCGAGAAAAAATGTAACGTATTTTGCCATGTAAAACTCTAAATATACATAGGGGTATCATAAAGTTTTAATTACTACAAGGTAATAATCGAGATATTTGGATAAAATTTATTCAGCATATTAATTAGTGTTCGTGTACATTATGTCGTAAATTATAGCTATTAAGTTAATTCATGTTAAGGTTTCAGGAAGCTCTAGATTGAAGTAACTCGCTGTATGGAGAAGACAGAGTTCAATCTACTGAATTCTGGCATTTGAAAGGTCAAGAAACACTAAGAGAAACGTGTAATTTTGAATGGTAACTATGTAGAGAAGTTCTTAAGAATAATAAATAAAAATCAAGTTTCTATTTCGATTATTTTTAGTAATAATTAAAACTTCACTATATCATGAATTGTAAATAAAACTTTAAAATACTGCTGGTTTCTCCAATCTACAGCTTCCAGAAACCAAACAAATCAAAATGAATAGCTGTAATTTAAAACATTATATACATAAAGAATAATTGATATGCAGAATAAATTTTAGCCATATATCGCTATTATTTCTAATGATAATTAAAATTTTACGATCCCACCTCGTAAAGTATTAAAGGAAAATTTATTCAGTTTATGACACAAGGTCATAACTAAATTTTCAATTTTGGTCTTTCTTATCAGAATTATTTGAGAATGAAAGTTGGTGATTAACAGTTAAAAAAATTTGGAAGATATTATTGAAAAAGATTAACATTCTTAAGCACAGGTAATATAATTCAAATTAAATAGACATTTTTATAAAGATAATATGAATTAGACATATTCGCATAAATAATATGGATACTTCATTCTCCCTTTTCGAAAGGCAATTATAGCTGTACATTCTTTTAGAGATAATATAGTATTCAGTTGAGAATTGAATGACGTTCACATACAGATAATATTAATTAGACATTTCTGTAGAGATAATATTGACCAGATATGTAACAGCTGAAAGGGATAATATAAATTGGACATTCTCTTCAAAAGGACACAATTAGAATTTCAACTAGACATTCTTATAAATATGAATTAGACATTCTCTAATAGGTAATATAAACAGTCAAACGCTATTGTCGAGATTATATGAATTCGGAAGCCTCGTAGAGATACAGTGAATAGTTCAAACTGATATTTTCGAATAATTTGAACAATGAATGTCTACTAATTAATTTTCAGAGTTTGAAACAAACGGTTATTGCCGTCTCTAGTATTCTTTTATTTATATAGAAAGAATGATTTCAGTTGTTTTTAGAACCAATTTGAGATAAACTAACGAATTTATATTACTTGCAATAACATCGATGTACGAAAAATACGATATATCTTAGATATTCAATTAATTCGAAAATGAATTTTAAAAATTTAGTGACTGACTTCATAACTTATTCGTCTTCTGACGATAGTTCAACCGAACGTTTTACTTCGTATAACACTTTTATATTTTAGGAATGTTCTAAAGCACACTTTTCGACCAAAAATGTTTTGTAGTCTTAGTTTAGTTAGGGTTGTTATTTAACAATTTCTTTATCTCATCATTCTCATTCTTTGTTTTTGATTTATAACCATTAGCTTATAAATCAAAAACAGTTTATCAGTTTTAGTACTTATTATTGTAATTCAATTTAAAGAAAATATTCTTTTCATCATTAAGTAAAAATCTGCCAAAGTAAATAAATAAAATATTAAATATTTTTAGGGTCTGGAGTCATATCATGGACTGTGTTCGCAAATATGTAATGGATTGTTCTTCAGAAGAGCAAAGGACGAAATTTAATGAAGCAGTTAGTAATTCTATCGACTCCGTCCATGCAATTTGCAGCTCGGAACGATACAGAAGAGGTAAGAATAAAAAGAAAAAGAAAATTACTATACGTACTTTTAACAAAATAGAATAAATATTCACGAATAATGAATGTCATGAATACAAAATTATTCATCACTAGAATACAATTTTTATCAAGTTGAGAATTATTTCGAATTTTTTTTTTTTTTTAAAAAAAACATTAATTTTTGAATACTTAGTGTGATGTACATTTTTATTTTATTATGTTCTAAAATGTATCTGCAGAAAACTGAGAAATTGCTCAATTATTAGTAAACTAGGAAAATTTTATCCATTTGTAAATCATCTTAGTTTTTTCTGAATACAGTTACTGTGTTTATCTGAAAATAAAATATAACCACACAAAGAGTCCTGGCACAAGTTTTCAGTATGCTTGCAAACTACCCTAAAATAAGCTCCAACTACAATAGTCAGCCATGGACTCATTTAGTATGCCTGTTGCAAAGTGTGACAGATATACAGAATAGGAAAGCCGTAATAGTAATGAAATAAAAGTAAACAAATTAATTGGCATTTATATTTAAAATAAATTATAATATAAATTGAAGAAACAACTGATTGATACAAAATTGTTATTATTTTATTTAATATTATCTTACATCGGAAGAGCACTCAAAAAATATCCTCGTAAACTAAACAAAAATCAACTTTAAACAAATTAATTGCGTTATAAAATTAGTGTCAAATTGCTGAGAGTTTGACAGAGACGAAGAGAAAATGCTCAAGGTATCAGAAATTATTATACAATACGTTATGGATACGCAAATGAATGGTCTAATCAGATCATCTTTTATATTTAAAAATCGCTTGTAATCACACTGAACGAAAAAAAAATGCAGTCTTATTACTTTATGTATTATAAAACGGGTGTACACATGTTTCCATTATTAATTTTTAACTCAAAATTAAATTACTAATGCAATAAAAAATTTTAAGTAATGCTAAAATAAATAAGTAAATTGCAACGCAATTATTTGCTGAAGCAATTCATTTGTATTGTTTTAACACGTAAATTTTTGGGGAAGATAAATTAAATTTTAGCTTCTTTATGATACAAAAACAATCCAAGAGAAGCTCGCAAAGTTTCAAATATGCTTAAGAATTTCATTGTAAACTTTGAATCAACAATGCCAAAATACTTTTCTTTCAAACGTTTCAAAGGCAATACAGACATTAGAAATAATTAATGTGACCTTGAGATCTTTAAATATATTTTCTGAAACATAAAGGTATTATCCTTTCCTTGAAGAGGTAGACCTAGTAAATAGTCTAATGTCTTTTTATTTTAACGATAGCTTCGTAAAGAAGCGATGAAAAGGAAATCCATTTACTGTCATAATAATCCAATTGTAATTCAATAGGCCGATCTGTATTCCTGGTTTAAAATCCAATTACCGGGCAAAAAATGTTTGACATCCTATGAAATGGCTGGTTTATTAAATATATTTTTCTAATTCCATTTACTAAGTTATTGTTTGATCGATTATGCTGATACATATTCTATCAATAAACAGAAGAGAGAGATTTCTATTTTTGTTTCAGTAACAACAAAAATCATAAAAATAGCCTATAATTTTTTCGTAGAATGATACGATATTTTTTTTGAATACTTCGTTAATGAAATATGAAGGGGATGCATGAAGTTATCATATCATTTAATCTGAAAAAAGAAAATATTTTTCATGACATCAAACTTTTTGTTATTTTAAACTGCAAAATATCTAATTAAATCATTATTTTTTCCCACAGAAAAAAAATCAATTTAATTTTTTTCGACACAGTTATAGATTGAAAAGTAAAATGGAACATGAATAAAGTAAGATTTTTCTTTTGATTATTTCAGATTACCTTGAATATGCATCATGCTTTAGAAAAGTATCCATGGAAAACTGTGGCCACCATTTTAAGAAAATGGTAGATAGCGCTTACAATCCTCATTCTTTAGAAATTCATATTTGTTGGTAAGTTCTTTGATACATTTTCTGTAATCATCATTTAACTGTGGTTCAAAATTACTACGTTATCTTTAATCCCATTGCAACTCTGTAGCTATTTTAAGTTATTCCCTACTGGCTTGTACCCTAATTAGCTTTTTGCACTATTGGGATAAACTTTTGCACTTTTGCACAACTGGGATAAAACTCGTACAATTACTGTGGATTCGATTTGTCTCCTATCTTGTTAGGATTGTTGTTGATAATTAATTTAAAGTTCCGTTTTGAAATTCACCTAAAGGTAGTTCATGGCTTAGTGAATTTTATTCGTAATTATATTTAATAATATTTAATTCATTTATGATGTGTAAAAATAGGAATTTCGATTTCGATCGCTTTTCATAATTGTACATAGGTGATAGTTTTTATAAGTTTCGTAAAATAATTATTGTTTAAGAGATTTCGGAGACATAAGTTCATTTTCTTATTTTATTTCTACAATACATTGAGGTAAAACGTCAGATTCGAAAGATATTTTAAGGGTCCCATTTATTTTTAATTTCTATTGCAATTCTAGATTTTACAAACATTCTTACATTATTCATCTATTTCTGATAAATGAACTTCTGTCTATAATGTGATAAATATTTCTTTTATTTCTTTAACAGGAATTAAATAATGCCTGTGAAAATCCAACAACGATAAGTTGAGAGAAATTTACATAAGAAGCTAAATGATTTTATTTGAAGTTGCTGATCAGAATTGGAATATTAATTCTACATAAGCGCGCAAAATCTTAATTCGAATTAAGAAATGCAACTTATTGTATTAATTATTATATTGAATTTTAAATTTTACCTATAATGGATAAGTATTCGTATAATAGTATTTACAGAATGAAAAATTTGTTATGAGGAAATGTATTATGGGGTCGAAATGTAAATATTAAGAGAAATGATTTCTCTGGCAAATTGAAATATATCGCATATGCAAGATTAAAATCGTTAATCAATTATTTATCTTTAAGAGAAAGATGAAAATATTATAATGTTGATAACATTAACAAATCGTTTTAAAGAACAACCTTTATTTATATACAGTTTATACGCTTTTATTCAAAAACCTTTACAAGTTTGATGTTCCCAGGCATTTGCTCTTTTTTTATTATTGAAATGTTTCTTTAAAAATAATCTTAATACCATAAAAAGTTATTTTATTAGCACTTCATATATATATATATATAATCTCTTATATGTTGGGATTAAACAAATTATACTAAAACTGTGCAATATTGGTGAGTAAAATTCGAAATAGAAATTGAGTATATCAGAAACTTCTCAAAAGTGGTAACTGAAATAAGTACCTTCAAATTTGGAATGAATTACTTACGATATCGAAATATCCAAATAAAGGATTTGGTTTTTATGTTTTTTTGCTTGTAATTTTGTCAATTTAAATTCATATTTTTCTTCCCAATAACTAAAAATTATTTTTGAAGTATATTATTATATTTATAGAAACTGTAACAAAAAATAATTATGTTTTCTTTTTGGCCTTTTTTTTTCTTCAAAACAGCGCTTACAGACAATATGAAAAATGTGTTTCTGATCCTATTCAAAGACTGTGCGGACCTCAAGCTCTCCATATCTTAGATGATTCGATGTCATCTCTAAAATCCCGATGTGAAGCTGTCACAAAGTCGTAAGCATTGTTTTATCTTTCACTTCAATCCACAGCCATATTAACTTTATCAGCCAATCAATTTTCAAAAAAGAACAGAGTAAATTTTTGATCATAGATATCTCATCCAACAAAAAATTGTAGGTTGCAAATATAATCTTAAATATTGCAAATTAGGAAGATAATTTTTTTTTTCATTCAGTCATGTTGCGAAGAAGTCAGCTTCTGAACATTATATTTAATTTTACCCTTAACTTGATTCTATAATGAAATATTTATTTAAATATGGAAAATTTTATTTGACTTCCCTCAATTTGGTAACATTGGATATTTCCGTATCCGGTAGCATTAACAAAACGGTAGTAATAATAAAATTAATAGAATACATAACAAAAAATACATATAAAATTATCAATAACTATGTTGTGAAAAAAAAATTCCTTTTATGCTCACGATTCTTAAAAACAGAATTAAACGTGTATATTGAAATAAGTTATTTATTTTGATTGTACCTTTCACACCCTCCTCCTTATAACATATTTTTTTGAAGTTTTTC
Organism: Nephila pilipes; assembly: GCA_019974015.1. Taxonomy (NCBI): domain Eukaryota; kingdom Metazoa; phylum Arthropoda; class Arachnida; order Araneae; family Nephilidae; genus Nephila; species Nephila pilipes. The sequence goes on from BMAW01004055.1 coordinate 525,642, forward strand.
GTATTAATTCATTCCTGTAAGCCGCAGGAATATTGTATTGTATTCTACATTGCAAGATCTGTTAGATATATTTCAAGAAGAAGAAATATCTTCTAGAAGTATAACTTATGTGTATACAGCAAGAAGTATAACTTATATATATATATATGAGTTTCTTTCATATCATATTTGTTAGCTTTTCTCACGAAATAATTATAATAAATTTTTATTCGATATACACTGAAATGCTAAAAGGGATACATCCTAATATCGTTTGAAGCCTTCTTTTTCCTGGCTAAATATATCTCATCGTGGCATTGACTCAACAAGTCTTGGAAAGTTCCTTAAAGAAATATTCAGCCTTTCTGCCTCTACAGCCGCCCATAATTTCAAAAGTGCTACCGATGTATATTGTGCATGAATTGATATTTCGATCATGTCCCATTAATGTTCGATAGGATTCAAATATAGCGATCTATGTAGCCAAATAATTCCAGAATGTTCATCATTGGAATATTTTGAATTGAGTGTTGGAATTGTCCAGAAAGCTCTCAAGGCAATTTGGCCCTGGTGACTTGGAGCGTTGTCACCTTAGATAATTCCATCGTTGTTTGGATACAATAAGCCCATTTATGGCTGCCAATGGTGGCCAAGTAGTTAAACATAACAATTTACAGTCAATAATTGGTTCAGTTTGACTAGAGTATACCATGTAAAAGCTCCCCTCAACATTATAGAGTCTATACTAGCTTGTACCTGCCTTGCTGATAATTTAGGTTCATAGTGTCTTGGGGTTTAATGCTGATGGACTTAACCATTAGTATTTACCAATTGGAATCTTGTCTCATCTGACTAAGCAACGTTTGCCCAGTTATTTGGGGTCCAACAGCGCACCTTTACTGCGCTTGATATGTTCTCGAGTCCAGTAAAGGTACTGCAGCTAAAGACGTGTTGTTAGTAAAGCCCCTCGAGTCGGTTTTCTGCAGTCATATCCCATCAACAAAAAATTTCAATGCACTGTCCTCACGGACACGTCTGTTATACATTCTACTTAGATTGTTCCTTTTGTTGACGAGGTCTTGCTTGTCTAATAACACTGATTACTCAACGCAGATCACTGATTTTGGTCATAAAGTGGATACAGACAGTCACTGCGTTGTCCATTGTGAGAGGTAATGCTTGAAATTCTACATTCTCGGCACATTCTTGATATTATAGACCAAGGAATGTTTAATTCCCTATAAAAAAATATCCGATATGGAATGCCCCATGCATCTAGATCCAACTCGATAGAAACAACGCTGTTCCTTGCTTAAAGTCTGTAAATTGCGGTCGTAGTCATATAAGAAAATCCTGACAATGTCCAACATTTCTTAGGCGATACTATTGTCATTCTGAATATTTACAATTGCTATCCCAATGACTTTTGGCGCTTCAGTGTACATGACTGATACGGCAATGCCCTTATTACTAGGCATTCAACAAGCTTCTTAACCTATTATCATAATAACAATAAAATTAACTACTGGATCTTGAAGTTCTTTGTTTTTATCTTATTGAATTTTCCATGAGCATTTCCATAAATTATATATGTTGTAATCTGTTTCTTCGTAGTTTTTCCTTCGATACGTATAGATAAGTTAAATGGATAAGAATAAATGAAGCCCTTAAACGACGTTTCTTGGGTACAAAACTGAATTATAAGAAGATAATAATCGAGTTGTTTCATTGTTTTATTTGGCTGAATAATTTTGCGAAAAACAATTAATGCAATTTTTGAAAGTTGTATTTATTAATTGAAGCATCACGAGAAAATACACATTTATAATTATAATTTTTGCATTTAAATTTAAATGTTTTGCAAACAAAATATTTATATTCAAATTAAACTCACCCAGACATATTCATTATAGCAATTTACAAATCACTCGGTCATCAAGTTTTTTATATTCTTGATTTAACCATCAAAATTGAATATTTAATAACATTGAAATAACATCAGGCAATTCTGTTTGTTTATGAAATAAGTAATGAAACTACTTAGTCGGAAACACAATTTCGGTAAATACTAATATGTAGCTTGCTTGGAATTCTTGAATTCCCGGTTAAAACAATTTCTAATGAAATTAGATTTTTGGTGAAAATAATTCTTACAATTTCATTGGGGAATGTAAAATCCTTTAAATTTTGTGAAGTTGAGGGAAAATATACACACCCAGATTTGTTCGTCAAATCATCAATTTTTTTTATATTAAAAATTTAATAAACTCAAGAATTGAGAATATCATATTTTGAGAATATTTTAACTATTTTTAATCACATTTACTTTGGAAATGAGCAGAGAATATATAAGTCGATGATTAAATTTTTTTTAAAAAAACTTTATTTGAAAAATATTGAAATCAATTTATAAAAGAATACGAGTTTCGTTTGAAATTATACAAAAATCAGAACTCCGTCAAATCTCTATCCTTATTTCTTTTTAATAGATTAAAACCAACTGACAAAATTTGCCCAGCCGAAATAGCAGTTCAAGACACGCAAGAATATCACCAACCAAGGCCAGCCTTACGACATGTTGAACAGACACCAAGCCCTTTGTCAACATCTGGATATCTTCTGAATAGTCGACCCATACCTTACACTACACCAGCTTGGACACCTCGGACGGTTATTTATCCTTTACCTGTGACGCGTCACAGCAGTCGAATTTCAAGGAATAATAGTTGGAAAATACACGGATCATTTTATTCTACACTTACATCCGTCATAATTTCATGTATTTTTGCAGTTATTTAGATTTTTACGTAGTAACAATTTATTTGATGGTGGCTAGAAAGTGGATACATGAAAAAAGTGGGTGATGATTAAAAATTGAAAACTTATCAGTGATTAACTGTGCATTTAAATAAAAACAATTTAAAATAAATTTGAAAATAAAAAAAAATAGTCAAGATTTTTTTCTGAAATATCATTGAATCAAATGATGCCAACTGAAAAGAAATTTAACTTTATAGCAGGAAAAAAATGTACATTAATTATAAAATTTGATTTATGGTGAATCAAGGCTAACCGAGAGTAATTAAGTCTTTAAATAGTAATGACATTTTCTCATGTTTCTTTCCAAGCATTTTCTTCATTTTATGTTTAAATGAATAAATATTTTTTTTCTCCGTCTCTCCTTTTTGAACTTTTTAAATTAAAATGAATTAAATTTTAATAGTAAAATAAAGTTGATTGCAATAAATTCAAAGAGGAAAGGAAGTTAAAACTTGTTGGAATGTTGATTTACAAAATGTTCTTGAGTTAACGGCAAGATGATTCTCACATACACACACACTCACACACAGACGCGCGCACACACACACTCACACACAGACGCGCGCACACACACACAGACGCGCGCACACACACACACACATACTCACACACACACATATATATATCCCATTGTGCTACTGATCACATATTATCATGCTCGTTAAAGTCCTTTAGCAGATGCTTAAGCCAAGTTGAGCATATACTCTTCATTGTCATGTGAAAACGTTGTCCTTCCATTTCTTTATTGAGCTCTCCGAAGATATGGTAGTTCTGGATTACAGGGCGAATGGCTTAGAATTTATTGCATAGTTACTTTGTGGCATTGTCTTCATCAGGATGACACCATGAAACGTTTTGATTTGATTGCCTTCTTGTGCTTCATTAACGTTTGATTGATTGATTTTTGAGGATATGGAGCAACAAAGGCTATTTTTAGTGTATAATTTCATTCTTTACAGAAAGGCTCTAAATTATTTTTATTTGACGTTGTTTCTTCAAAAGTTCCTGGATGGTGATATTATTTTCGGAAATTGATTCGGAGTATATTCTAGATATTATTTTGGTGAGATTTGTAAATTATGTAGGTCAACAGAACGTGTTCCATGTCATTTATTCTATTGCAAGTAGTACAATTGCATTGTTCTATAAATTGAATATGTATAAAAGAACAGGGGTTATTATCATTCTCCTAAAAATCCGAACGCCCAGAATCTCCTTTTCTGTTTGTTGTCTGATTAGATATTACACCAATGGTCGGTATGTTCCCCAAAATTTCAAAATATTTACTGCTGTAAATGTTCCAATGCTTTTTTTCCCCAGTATGTTTCGATGATTGTTTGCGTGTATGTCTGAGAATTATCCAATCTATATTTTCATCAAATTCCGTAACAGATCTTGCGTTCATTAACGTTTAACAAAACAAAGCTGAACAAGCTGATTGTAGCTCCTTGCTCCACTGATTTGAGGAGCTGTACCTCGCGATCGGTGGTCGAAGAAGCATTAGGGATACTAGCGACGGACCTCGTAATCTTGGTAAAGTGACGAGGACAACACCTGAGCTGGCATCTCCCTCTTCAAATTTCCACTCAACGCGAACGAGGGGGATGACTCAAAGACTCTCCAGATTTAACGTGCATTAGCCCCACTACATTGGGTATTCAGTGGCATCGTGACTCGAACCCACAATTCAATAGAAACAACATTAGCTGAGAGTTCGCGACCATGATGTCAAGACTACGGCGGCCATTAATAAGCGGGCTCTGATCTTTTTCTATTCTTAGCAGAATGCGCAATTCTTTTTAGAGAGTGAACGTTCGCGGATCGTTTTCGTCACACCTTGTATAGCACTTCAGGGGCTTATCTCCTTTATTCTAAAAATACAGTAATTTTGGTTCAATACCTTCTACCTGGCTATATGTATATGTAATATTTTGAATCCGGTTCACTAAAACGTACCGTTATTTTCATTTATTATTATTATTATAACACGTTTTTAGAGCGTAGAGAGAGAATGGATAGTGGTTTTTGGAATCGATATAGATAAGAAAGGCTAAAACAAATTTAAAAAATAAGGTTAAAAAAAGATATTCTATTACTGAATCTTTGAAATGTTTAAGCTTCCTTTATTTTCATGCAGGGAAAAGAAATTTAAATTAACAGATGAAAGAAAGGCAAAAAGCAAAGCTTTAAAATAAAGAAGAAATTATGTGACAAACACGGAAATAAGAATTTGTAATGTTTGGTTGTGGTTCGAATATGTAGCGAAATGAATTACGACATTCAAAACAAAAAAAAAAAAACTTTATTTTAGGATTAAAAAGGCGTGTAGCACTACTCCAAGGGAGGCCTACTTCACTGCTTCCATGCTACGAAAACCTTCAACAGCCGTCACAAAACTCTCTTTTCTCTCTCCTCGCGGGCAGTACTTCCAACGCGACGCAGCGGATGTCCTGAATCATTGCTCGGAGAGGACGGGAGCACTACATCTCCCCACCAAGCTCTGACGTTACGTTTGTCTATACAAATTTAACTCAGCAGCTGAAACTCTTAAAATTAACACTTAAAATATTCACACAAAGCAAAATTAGTTCACAATCATAAGCACTCAATGCACAATAATAATTATAAGAAAAAGAAGCAATACTTAAACGCGAACACTATTACACATAATCAAAAACCCTACACATTATAAACTTCATGATTTCAAAATGATTCAAATTAATAAGATATTCTAAATGCAAAAGAATGGTAAGAACACATGAAATATCCCAAATATACATATAATAAAAATCCAAAGAATATCCATACGTTAACTTGAAAGATGTCACTCCCGTTATGTGGTTTTGGGCTTTTCTGTGCATGCGAGAAGCAAGTACGGGATGTATTTGTCCCAATTCCTAGGATCAGTCTTATAACATGGTGCAATGAATTCTTTAATACTGTATTGTATTTCTCCACGAATCGACTCGACGCTGCATATCTAGGAACTGAAAATCGTGGGGTACAGCCTAAGCGCTTCATGAACTCTTGGGTTAACTTTGAAGCGAAATTAGTGTCCATATCGCTGGCAGTGACATTTGCGATTCCTGTCCTCATAAATATCTTCTATTAGCGCATCGCATGTAGTTTTGGCAGACAATGATCGAAGAGGAATCGCTTCCGGGCATCTGGAATGCTGGTCTGCTAGAACAAGACAGTATTTGTGATTTCTGGCCAACGGTGGATCAATCTCACCAATTATATCAACATTCTCGACTGCAAAAGGTAATTCTGGACTGAGAAAAAATATTATAGGTATTTTGTCCATAGTTTTCTCTTGGCTTCTTAATTGACAATTATAGCAAAATTTGCAATATTCTAAAATGTCCTTCTTTAAATCAGCCACCAAAAGTAAAAACGAATTCTTTTACTTTTTTTTTAATCTCATATGACTTCCAAAAACAGATTCGTGAGCCAATTTTAATACTTGAGATCTAATTTTAAGCAAAACCAGTTGAGCCACCCTTTCCCCAATTACTCAATCGTCGTGGAATAGTAGATAATCTCTCAAGCAAAAATTCCCTTTTATTCGAAGTAAACTGTTTCCATACAACGTGTCACACTTTAACTGCTGATCTCTTAATAAAGCTCTTTCACTCACTCGGTGTAGATATTCATTTTCCTCTTGCGTGGGAAATAATATTTCCAAACATAAGCATTCTTCATTTTCTAATATTTGCTTTCCGCTCTCTGCATTTCCTTTGGTAATGAAATCGGACTTCAGTCCACCACATCAATATCCATTAATCTCCAATAATGATTCATCGCTTACGGTTTCGTTTACATTCTTCTGCAACAGTTGGTATATTTTCATTGGAATGATCGCTTGACCTTGTATATCCGTGATCGATGCTGACACTTGAATAGGTTTCGAAAATGATTCGTTTTATTATTATTATTATTTTTATCCATGACTGAAAGCTGAAAAAAGGGGCTTCTATTTTTTTTCTCTGTACTCTCTTTTTAAAATTATTTTTTCTTCCTCATTCTTTCCATCCGAAATGAGATGGAGTTCAACACAAGAATGATCGATCTGGAATCAATTAAAGCTGTTGCACTTTACCCGTTGACAGCAATTTCAGCATATTGGAGATCACTCATAGCTAATTTTAGTTCACTTGATTTTTTTCTTATTTCTTGTTCGAATTTCTGAGGTTACTGCCTGATCATCTTGCGTGTGTCTATCAATAGAACCATTCACTCCCGTCGATTTGTATCTTTTCGGATAGTTCTTCTGCAGGTGTTGTAATCCGCAAATATAACATTCTGTCAATGATGTTTGTATTTCTTTCTTCTTCGGAGCTCTGGTATATTCTCTTGAATGAGGTGGAATATATTTCTGTACCGGTAAATTTTTCTGTTCTTCCCATGGCAGTCGTTTGATAAATGCTGAATACTCTCTTTGGAAGTTTTCTCCTAGTCTTCTGTTGACATTCGCTCTGACATTTTCATAATCGTCTAATTTTAAGGCAATTTGATCTGCTTTTTTGAAATGTGTCCTATTCGTCAATAATACGATCATATATTTCTGGCGGAGTTCTCCGTTTGATTTGGTCAGCTATTATCAAGTCGTACAAATCTTTAAAAGTGTTAATTTGTAAGCCTCGAATCCATTTGTGAAAATAGTTTGTCGCTTCATATGCGAAATCACCCCCAAGCGATGTCTTATATTTTCTGATGCTTCACAAACAACTGTCTAAATTTCTCTAGTGTTAACTGATATCGTTTCAGAAGAATTTTTTAGTTTTATCGTAATCGTTCGTGATTTCTTCGTTTTCACATGTGATGATGTGTGTAACATCGTATGGCAATATGATAAATACCCGTCCGATCAATTGAGAAGTCCAATTTTCCCTTTTGATTTCAACTCTTAATAGCTTGTCTCTCAAATAATACTAGATATAAGCTAATATCGTTGTTCTTCGGATCGAATTTTGGAAGAAAGTTTTGCAGCTCTACCGATCTAACAACGAGGTCTGAATTAGTCGTTTCGCTTATCTTAATTCTCTCGTTTTCTAAACGTAATCTGTGGATCTCTAATTCCCTTCCTTGCATACGTTTCATTTCATCTTGTCTTTTCTTATCATCATCTTGTTTTTTTCTTTTCCACCAATTCTTTTTTATGTTCTATTTACGTATTGAGCAATTCTCTAACAAACTCTTTCTCATATACTTCAGTTTTCAAAATAGCATTCCTCAATGTCATTATTGTCATCTCTGAAACATTCTCGATGCCTAATTCTCTAGCGACGTATTGCAAGTCCTCTTTTTTTTTCCCTTTCTTCCTTTCGCTAGGAAAGCCATTGCAATTCACAAATCCAAGGAATCATAATTTTCACAGAATTCACTATATCCTACCGACTGCGCCAGTGTAATGTTTGGATGTGGTTCTAAGAAATAGCGAAATGAGTTACGATATTCAAAACTTTATTTTGGTTTTAAAAAGGCTTTATTACTCCAAGGCAGGCCTAATTTACTGCTCCCATGCTACGAAAACCTACAACTGCCGTCACAAAACTCTCTCTTCTTCTTCCTTGCCGTTGTACTGCCATCACCGCGCAGCGGAGGCCCATAATCATTGCTCGGAAGGGACATGAATACATTATATTTTCAGAATCGTTTTGTTCTGTATGTATTAGAGCTCATTTGCCAGGTTTTTAAAATTAGTCATCTGTCTCCCTGTAGTTTAGTTTAGTTTTTATTAACGTCGCACTAGAAGCAACACGAGGGCTATTGGTGACGGACCTCGTAATTTTGAACCACGGTCAAGTGACGAGGACGACACCTGAGATGGCACCCCCTCTCCTAACATCCACACCACACCAACGGGAGGAGTTTGGGCCTCGGAACAGATTTAACGTGCATCAGCCCCGGCTACACGGCGGCCAAGGATCGAACCCGCGACTGAAAGAAAACCTCCGGCCGCTAGTCCGCGACCACTAGGCTACCGCGGCCCACTCTGTCTTCCTGTAATCAGAGCTAGCACTTTCTATAACATCAATATTTTAATAGCCGACAGTTCTCTCAAAGGACAGTATTATAAATTGTTTGTCTCTATCTATCAGTATGAGAGTTAGAAATTCAAGACAAAGTTAATGTTTTTAAATAACTTCGATGTATATATTGTACAGGTAATTTTTTTAGATATTGTCATTACATCTAGTTTTAATCAAATCAATATAAAGATCTGCTTGATAGTTTTCCATTAACATCCAGAATATTCAATATATTTATTAATGTAATATATCGACAGGTTTGTTGGTTGTGCTCTTAATAAAACTCTTTCCTCCTGAGTCTATACAGGGCGATAGGGAACTTTCCCGTCGGCCTATGAAATCCCCTCTCTCAGCTTGCGCCGAGATGACGTAAAATGTCTCCTTTAACTTTTCGGAAAAATCAAATCATAGCTGCAGCTTCCTTAATTGGTCGTCTCATCCACCTTCCTGACAGTTTCTCAGAAAACATTTCTTTTTCTAAGACGAAATAACTTTTGAAAAGATTTGAATTTTTACTTTCAAGTATTAATTCTATTATTCAATCTGAAGAAAGTACACTATGTATTCATTTCCATATTTTTCAACTTTTACCTAATCCTTAACTTATAAGTTCTTTAAAATTTGAAAATCCTGTGAAATTGTAGATCCAGCATTCTATCTTAATATACTACGTAAGATCGGAGATCTAAGTCCGAAAAGGTTACGCGATTCAATAAAATTCTCCGCAACCTTCTTGTGTTTTAGCCTCAACACGTCAATTTTGTGCTAATACAAAAAGTTAGAGGTCGCGTGATGTACCAGCCTTAAAAATCGTATCGTAACTTCTGAAACACTTTGTATATTAAATACATGTCAATGGTGAAGATTGGTTATATTTTACATAGAAATATCAAACCACGAGTTCGTATTCTTCTGATAATAGATACAACGAATATTACAGCAATTATTCCGTGCATTTGAAAGGAAATATAAAAGACGGAATATAATTGGCTGATATTGAAAGTTACGATAAGGACATTTTTTTTTTACTTTAAAATTCGTGTTCTCCTAAAATTTTTGGGTGGAACTTTAAGGAATCCATTGTCTAGGAAAGAGCCTTGTTCTTAAAATGTAACATTTTTTTAAATAAAAATCATTAAAAAAGATTTCATTCACTACACTGAGGAAAGAGTCAATTTTGAACATTTAAAAACAAACATTGGCTCAACAGTTACAATGCAATATTTTAAACTTAGTAGCCTGGTTTGCAAAGTAATGGACTAGTAACCAATGGTCTCTTCCCTCTATAGACTGTTGTGGGACATTTTTGTTGCACACTAAATATGTCAGGGTTTCAGTCTTCTCGTTGGTATAGATATGGTCGATGGGTTCCATTTGAATTGCAACCTCATCAGTAGACCACTGTTCACATTTACGAAGCTATGTTTAGCGAATTTTTTTGACGTTCAGAAATAAAAACAACCGGAAACGTTCATTAAACTCTGAAAGTTACAGAGACTTGACCACTAGGCTACCGCGGCCCTCATATGTCGCAAAGAATAAAGATTATTTCACACGATGGAAGAAAATATTAGTAAAAACTTAACACACATATTTTCGGTAATTACTTGCACTTTATGATCAAAATAATAGTTAATTATATCTTTTTTGTGCCAAATTTTCAATGGTTTTCGCCCCCGACCGTTTAATATCAGTTGCGTTTCTGTGTTACACTCAGTGTGCAAATAAATTCTTTTTCACATTATAGTAATTGTGTGGAAATAACCTTAAATACCAAAAAATACAATAACAATACTGTAGTGTAATCAATAACAGTATACTGTAGTGTAATCATTTACAAAATCAATAACAATAGTGTTTCCAGAATATTCTTCGATCAATTGAAAAGAACAATGGTCTAGACTTTTTCCTTAATCATAAGCTTTTATTCCTTTACTTGACTGAAATATCTATGTACCTCTAAAATACGGTGAATTTTGAATTCGTTGTTAATTGCTTTTTTGTAATGTCCTCGCTTAGGAATTGAAAATTTTAAAAATCGAACTTTTCACAAAAACTTTTCGGAGATAATATCTTTTTGCTTTTTCAAAAAACTTTTTTTTCAACAAAATGCAATGACAAATGAACATGAATTGAAAAACAAAATCAAATTTTTTTGGTAAGAAAAATTGATTTAAAATAATTGTCGTTTTCATGAAATGCTAAATATAATTCGCGCAGGAAAAATGCGCAGTATAATACAATACTGGTATCTTAATTACAAATGCAATTTCTATTAACGTGTTATCAATATTTGACGTAAAATTTATATCAAGATGACAGCTATTTTTGCAATAAATCAAAAAATCATTTCGGTTTCATCTCCATACATAAATGTTTGGTGCGGGTATTTTAACATGTTTAGAGCAGATGCGAGATGCCCATCTTCGGGTTCGCAGATCCGTGCCTTATGCTGCATCAGTCAGGGTGTCATTAGGCGCTTTTTACTCACGTCGTTGTTAGTTGTGACTAGTGGGAGGGACCCGCAGCGCAAATGAAGCACTGGATAAACCTAAATAGTTGACGAATTTCATATAAATGTGTTGGAAATTGTTTTTATGAATAGTTTCACATTGAAGGTATTCTTTTTAAGTTATTAATAAAAAATTATCATTGCTGCTCGCGAACCGCTTGTAAATGGTCAAAATTTTCACATTTCAATGCAATAAAAATAAATCTAGGAAAAAAAGCAACAGTCGAGGAACGTTTTATTATTTGTACACTGCTTTTGAAACAACAAAAGTGAGCAACGGAATGTAATAAAAGCAGGAAGACATGACATCCAATCTAAGTGTATAGATATTTATAGAAGAATTTTTTTAAACTTGCTTCTACTACACAAAAGTTTTGTTTTATACAAGATAAATAATACACTCTTCTTTTATTTTAAAAATACATCAATCTTCAGAGGTAACAGCAACCGGAGATGTTTCTATTTTTTGGAAAAAGGCTACAATAATTTTTAAGGTAAAAGGGAACATGTGAAAATCTATAAGAGAAAAAATAAATAACTATTCTCTACCTATAATCAGGAAATTTATTTTAAAAAAGAAGTGAATCGTAACCTGAAATACTCTCAGTGTATTAGAAAAACCTAGATTTAAAATAAATATTTGAAAAATAACTATAAAAATCGAACTGAAAAAAAAAATACATCAAGTATAACACAAATAACATTTTTAAATATACATACACCCATAATAAACTTAACTGAGCCTTGACATTATCAAACTCAACTTCCCAGTTTCCATAAATAGAAATTTCAAAGCAATTTAACAATAAAAATACATCATTCAGTTTTAAGAATTGCATGATACATAACAAAACAAAGTCAGCACTAGATGAGCTACAGGGAAAAAAATGCATACATTACATGACGTTTTTATATTTTAATTCAATGCAGGCGTATTGACTGCATGAATAAAATCAACATATCATAGATATATAATAATACATTAAATAATAAATGGCAGCATTAACGCTTTTCAGAAATGAGGGGAAGAGAGAGCATAACATGAGTAAATAAAATACGGAAAAAAAAAAAAAAAAATTCAATTCCTGATTTAAACATTAGTGATCAATGAGATGTATATCAGGAACAATTCTTTTGATAAGAAAAGACTCTAATTATTGCTATTATGCTGAGATGATTAACTATAGAAGTTTCTCAGAAAGAATGCTACTCATTAATGTTTGAAGGATTAAAAGAAAAATTATAATTCATAACATGCAAATGTGAATAGTATATTATTAGGTAAACTTACTAAAAATGGGACCATCTTTAATTGTAAAGCAAAAGGCAGTTATTTATAGGATTAAATTAATTTTAAATTCTTCTGAAGTTTAGTCGAGCTCCAAGTTTAATTCTTCTGAAGTTTAGTTTGCTTGGTGTATCTTGGTTATGCATGCATATTTATATCATTAAACATTTGCAACAGCTACATCTTAGACTGTATCAAGCTTTTGATATCATTGATACTGTCTTATTATTAGAATTCAGACAAAGATTATAAACTATGATCAAAGAAATAACTACATTTTGATCTCACAAATACATACTTTTTTGGAGATTTTTTTTTAAAAATTAAAAAGCATTTATACATTCTTTTCCAAAGGAGTTGAAATACATATTTTTTTAAAAATACATCTTAAGTAAAAGAAAAGTTAAATGAATTTGTAATTTTTTTCAAATCCTTTGAATATGAAATTAAATTAAAAAAAAAAAAAAAAAAAAAAAAACTCAACTATATTAGAATATTTAAATTAAGAAGTTTTGCATATCAAAATGTTTGTATCATTTCAGAATGTTTTAAAGCACAAATGCATTTTTAACTATAAAAAAAAAATAGAGCCATTTTCATTTTACACTTCAATAACTTTTTAAATTAAGTCAATTACATAGCAAAATATTTTAAGGAAATATAGTATTAATTTTATGAATTTTGATGAGACATAGTAAAAAATGCAATCCCAGGAACAGGGGAATTAAATGTTTAAAAACTAATTTTAAGCCAATATCCAAAAATTTTAAAAATAATTTCACATTCTTTACTTTTTAAAAAAGTGAAGTTAATTTCATGTAATTAGATAAAGCTTTTACGATCGAAAATAATTTTGCGAAATATATATAAGATTTTCTATTTTGATCTTCATTAAATTTATCCATAGTAAAATATATTCGTTTATAAATTGCTTTTCTTTTTTGGCACATGAATAAGACATGTTAGAGAAATAAAAAGAATACAATCACATGATATTGGAACTGGAAATCACATTAATTAAACTTAATTAGAACTTTAATAACTAATGAAATTAAACTTCTAAAATTATGTAATAAAACTAATAAAAATATAGAAATCATTAATTAATTTATGAACCTCTTAATAAATTTCATCCAATTTACACAATTCCATCAATAAAAATTAATTCAGAATGTTGATTTTATGCAATTTTTTTTCAAGTAATATTATTAATGAATTGTTTTTCGAAGTGTGAATTAAAAATATATATAATCAATGCAAAATTAAACAGGAAGAAAATTTAAATTTTCAGTAACTGCAATAACAGTAAATAATTCTTTTATTTCACACAATATTACTTTTTCATTAGTAAAGTAATTCAGATTTCTTAATATTTAATTAGAATATTTATCATCAGTTTTAAAAAAAATCCCTAGATCTTACAGCAACTCTAGGAATTTCAATATTGTTTTTTAAATGAACAAAAGATACATTTAAAAAACAAAATAAAATTTTTAAGAGTTAACAATCATAGCTTTTAACAATAAAAACAAAAAAATCATTGTCAATGAAAACATTTTATATTCTCAAATGAAACATAAAACAATAGGATAGGAGCAACATTAAAAAATATAATTGTAATGAAATTACAGAGATGACATATAAGATAAAAGAAATTGCATCATTTCTTGGTAATTCAATATCATAAAAACTCAAAATTGCCTTTTTTTTTTAAGTTCTGAATTATTATGAATGTAACTAGTTCAAGAATAATGATGGAGATTAATTTTGAGAAAAAACTAACTGAAAAAAATTATTCAAAAATCATTTATCAGCATAAAAAAGGACATTGTTATTGCTAGCAAACTGATTTATTCATTAAACTATTTTAAACTTCACCATTCTTCATATATAAAAACAAGACACAAATAAATAAAATCAAGAAAAAAATTTAACCAGCATAACTTAAAATAATTATAATAAAATTAATCAAATATAACAATACTTAAAATGAATAAGTTAGCATAAAATATAAATTTGTAATATTTTCCCCCTTTGCAACTTAAAAAAAAAATATATATATATATATATATCAAGGCGAAGGGGAAAATGTTTACTGGAAGAGATTATTTAGAACATAAAAAAATAAAAAAGAATGCTTGTTTAAATTTGAAAATAATGTAAAATAAATTTTGAACTAAAAATACATCGTTATAGTTTTTTTTTTTTTTTTTTTTTGGGGGGGGGGGGTGAGTTCATACATATATGAATAAGCTAATCACAAAATAACATTTTTCTCTGAGGTAAAAGTAAAAATATGATTGATTATACATTCTATAATTTTTCAAAAATGTGAAATTTTATATTTCAAAATTATATTTTATGTGTTAAAAACAATTCCAGTCATATTTTATTTTTGTAGCATCAAATTTAATTTTAATATTTCAACTATAAAATATTATAAATGAAATAGAATAACTACAAAACAAAAAAAAATCTTTTTCACTGTAAGGTATGTGTTTTTTTGGTACAGAGAAAAGCACTGGAACAGAAAATACAATAAATTACTAAAATATACATAAATTTAAAATTCACAATACACTGTTTGAACAACAAAGTTCTACTAATTTCATACAATGATACATATTTTAAACTATTATCTCCAAATAATTTTTGCATACAGCTAATAACAAATAACAAATTTTAAAAAATGCAATAAAATTACAATACATTGAAAAGCACATTTCAGCAAGCCAGTTCACAAGTTACACAATTGGTATTAAGTGTGCAGATGTATTGCATAGTACAGATATGCTAAATATACAGAGAGCAACATGAAAAAATATTGGAAACACGTGTAACTAAATAATGAAATATGTGTAGAATTGAATATATATTATTATAGTACAGTGTTAAAATAGATGGATATTAAAAATTGAGCGCTGTTGAATTGCCAGTCTATTTTTGGTTTCATGGCATTTAAAGAAATAATTGTGTATCAAAATAACATGAGCATTGCATCATTGGCAATAATGCAAAACTCTTTATGTATAAATACAAGATTAACTCATGGTACGATATGCATAGCTGTTTGTTTCAAATATGCAATTAGACTTGAAGTTTAAACAATTAAGCCATCCTCATATTTACTGAAAATGAATGTAGCAGGAAATTAAAAATATCCATCGAAATTATGAGGATTGGCAGCAAAAGCTCTACATTTACTTTGTGTACAATGAAATTACACAACATACATTCCATTGATATTCTTTGCCATGCAAACATATTTATCACTGGAAAAAAAACATTGAGAAATATATTTATTGGTATCATAAAAAAATAACTATTTCACTATAAAATAGTTTGATTTCGAAATGAATTTTATGATTTCTGGAAAATTAAAACACATATGTAGAGAAGTAGAGTAAGTATTTAAAAATAAAAAAGAAAAATATTGTTCCCTCTCAGAAATTTTTGATGAAAAATCTTACAAATAAAAAGCATCTACTGAAATTGAACAGAAAATTTAAGCAATTAAATTTGATTTTAATATGAGTATAATTTTTTAAAATCAGAAAAATTTCTATACAGCTAAACTAAAATAAAATGTAATAAATCAAATCTAATAGCCTTAACATTCCTCATTCACTTTTTAATTGAACACGAAATGAATTCAAAAATCAATGAATAATCAAATAAAATGAAATCAGATAAAAATAAATAAAACTTTCTGTATACTACTTTTCATAGTAATAAAATATTTTTATTATTCACAACCATAAAATAAAAGTAAATCACATACATAAAATCTAAAGCATATATAATAATTTTAAAGCAGATAAAACATTTAGAAAAAAGTTTATAGCAACTTCACAATTCCTAATCACAAATTTTTTCATTAAATCTAAATGAAAAAAAAAAAAAAAAAAAAAAAAAAAAGTTTCATTTTTGTTCTCTACATTTTTAGAGCTCCATGTTAAATGCTTTAAATATTTAATAAAACTTTTACAATCATATCATGATGCACTTGCAAAATTAATCATAAGATAAACTAACACCTGCATTTGATTAATTCATTTCCAAAGGATTAAAATTTGTATAAAATAAAATCAAACCAAATTTTAAATTCAGTTTAAATCATTCATCTATGTACATGTGCACATAGTTTTTGATTTTTTTTTCATGGAAAAAAAAAAAAAAAGTCAGATTATTAAAAAATAAATTCCTATTTAAAAAGATATACAATTGAGTTAGTACATTTTTTAAAAAACAAATTTCATTTTTATACATTTTATGCAGGTACAGACCATTATTACAGATGAATTTTTAAAAAAGAATTCAATTCCCTTAGTCCATTTAATTTTCCACAAAACTTTAAATTTTGATAAACTGTTTATATGTAAAAAAAAACATTTTATAATTCTTAAGCTTTGGATGTGAACGAAGTAGAATTTTAAATATCAATTTCCTATAGCCTTGTCACAACAAAAAATAAATAAAAGATAATGAAAAAACTAAGATTTACACAGACATATATTTTTCTTTCAATTAAAATGATTCTTTTCAGCATATATATTTTTTCAGACTTTCACATTTTAGAGAAACTTTCATAAAATGGGAATGATTTTTCTGACTTCTAAACATTTTTTTTGTACAAAAAGAGAGGGGGAAAAAAACAATGATTTATTTTCCCTAACAAGCAGCTAAACAATTACACCTTAAAAAATATCTGCTTTAAAAACACAACAGTACATAAACAAAAGCCCCTATGTAGAAGCTGATAAAAGGAAAGATAAACTAACAAAAACAATTCAACAGAAACAAGAATATTACTTTTGTAAACCTATTTAAAAAAAAATAATAACCCAAGAAATCAAGAACAGAACAGTGTCAGAAAATCATATCCACCTTTCTTAAAAATAAGTTAGGGTGGCAAATGGCACTTGAACACACTTGACATCACAGATATAATATACATCAAAAACATTTGTGCAGCATTTAAAATAAACAGTAAAAATAAAATATACATTTCCAGCTGAATATTTTACAAACAGTAAATGGCCTTGAACTCCTTATGTATAGATATATTTATACACATTTATATGCATTGTACTTGCATGTATGTATGTATACATATATATTAAAAATTTAAACATATAACAGGGGGAAATGAAATTATCATTTCCCAGTCTTTTTTATAACTATTAAATTTCTGTTTAGAGACTCAAACAAAAGTTACAATTTATTTGTGGGCTACATAAGTACAATAATAAATGCAAAAATCCAATTTATTTATTGTATCACAGTCCAACAAAATGCAACATATAAGTTTTCAATATTACATATGTCCTACAGAGATACTAGAATATTCACATTGTAAGAAAATAATACACCTGCCAGACAATACTTTTAAAGTTGATAATACTATTTTGAAAAAAAAAAAATATTATTTATTATTTAGTTACTGTTCTCCAGGATGTTAAAAGTTGGTCACTCAACTATGTTAAATTTTATATTTATTTTTCAGATAACAAGAAATATTTTTCCTCTTTAGATTAGAATAAAAATCAATTTGCAATAATTCAAAATATAAGAATCAAACATAAGTAATTATAAGCAGGAAGTAATACCTCAGCCACTCAGATTCTTAGAATTTGTTTTAGCTATTAATAATACAAATTAATTAATTTTTTTATTCTGAATAATTATTTAAATTTTCCAACAAAGTATCAACACAAAACGGATAACAAAAAGCTTTAAAAATGTTCAAATAGAATACTTATATAAATTAAGATATATATCATATGTTTCAAGAAAAATTAAACAATCTAAGAAATTCAATAAAAAAGAAATAATTTTCTCAGCAGTTTGATATTTTTTGATTTATTAAAAATATTCCATACCATTTAATAATTCTAATTTTTAAAAAGCCTCAACACATTTCTTAAAATGATTCTAATCTTCATAATATATTTTAGAAATTTTCCCTTTTAACACACTGTAATAACTTAAAGTACAGTAAAATTGCACATTTAGCTTGAAAAACCAACAAGCAATTTATACACATTGCACAATTATCAATGATATGTGAAAGCAGCTCATTAAAAAAAATTCAAGCAATGTATCAAAAAGGAAAAAATCACAGATTAGTTCCATTTATATTGATTTAGATACTTCCAGGGAAAAAAAGGCAAGTTGCAATGGAATCATTTAATACACATGCAATTATTTATATCACATACACATATAGAGAGAAGGAGAGATTATAGGTTAACATATTTATTTCATGCAATAAAATCAGTATATAAATTCCTTTCTTTGTATTTTTAAATACTTTGAAAAACTTCTTTCATAAAGTCAGATATCAGCTCAATAAAAAAAAACATTTTCTTTACATTATTTTTTGAAATCAATTAATTTCAATCTCAAAAATCAGCAAATTCTTATTTAAAAAAAAAAAAAAAAAAAAAAAAACAGGCAAATTTATTTCATACATTTGTTTTTTTAATCTTTCAACATTTTAAAATATTAACTTCATTGAAATTGTAATACATTCTGCACAAACGTTCATCTTGTTTATGTTATGTATAAGCTAACTCTCACGAGCTTGTTTGATTATTTGCATGAATAACAAAACAGTAAAAACCTTTAAAAATGTTTTAAAACAAACTCTCTCTCTCCCAATTGTCCATTCCTTCAACTTATGTTAATTTTTTTTTCTCCCAGACTGCAAATGATCCACTCATTCCTCTAACTTAGCACAAGATTCAATACAACTCACTGAAATCACAATAGATTTTTAATATGTTACATAGCATAATTGCATTCAAATGGAACAAAAAAATTACATTACTATATTTAGTTAATACTGTTAAAATGAATGAGATAACAGAAAGGATTTAAATATTTTTAAATAAATTTAAAATGTAGAACTACATTTTAACTTTTTGTTAAAAAAAAAAAAACTGTATTCCTCTTTATTGATATGTATAATTTTATTTACTTAATTTAAAGAGAGAAAAAAGCATTTTTTAAAATACATTACGAATAGAGATATTTAAATAATATTTCTTTTGATTTATGAACCATATTCAGTATCACAAATATGATATCCCATAACACAGATAGGTTGCAAATATCATTTAGAGATTTATGCTTGCCCACAAATAAAGTGTTTTTAATAAAAGATATACAATTGGCATTAAATACTAATATTGCATTACTTCATATGTACATCGACAGAGGGAGAAATATGTTTTTCTGTTGCCTCATAGCACAGTGTCTTCCAATATATATATATATATTTATATATATTTCTTAAATTACAATGTAAATTACACCAAGGTCATGCAGTTTGAAGCAAAAACGTCTGCAATTGAACTGCAGCAGATACCCTCTTCACACAATAATTACTCAAGAGTCACTGCTTCGTACTCATGTCCTTGACACCTTTGTAGTTTCACCTCTATAAATAACACCTTAATTTGATGGTGTTGCTGTGCTGCTCGACGTTTTATTAGCAAGAGGTGTTTGACCAGCTGTAGAATTTAATGCTTGGCTAGAAGAACCAAGCAGATTTGTGCTGCTGTCCATTGAGCTTCCTGTGCTGGACATAGCTAACTTCCTCATTTGACGAATGACTGCCGTGGCATTGTATGCTTGCTGTTGTATATGAAAGAAAAATAAAATTAGAGAGCATGTTTTCCTTTTTTAATAATTAAGATATATTTGAAACAACTTACATTTATATTATTATTAAATGTAACTATATCACTTTAAATCTATAATTTGAAAAATTAAATATTATTAAAATATAGTGAAATTTTGTGCTATAATATACCTCATGAATTTGTAAAGATTCAATTTTCAGTTGAAAAACACTTTAAGATACACCACCATGCTAATAATTGCCACAACATAAATACACTCTTGTTTCAATTACAATCAATGCCACAGGAGATGTTCATTGATTACAGTATTAGGTACACAAGAGTAATTTTTACACTATGAAAATATATCAACTAAACTTTCATTAAAGGAACAGGAGAGTGCAGGAACTAACCTTCTTCAAATCAACTCATTATATTTGGTACAAACTGGATTCATTAAACAATATTCCTGTCAATTTATTTTAGCATTACATGTATTAAATTACCGATACTTAATGCAGATAACAGCAAAACACAATACTTAATATTCTTTAAAGTAGGCAAAGCAAATCTGAGGATCATAAAGAAATAAATAAAAAAAAAACTTTGAATAATTTAAGACATAAAAATGTTATATAAAAATAACTGTTTTTAAAAAATTAAGAAACATGAGCACAACATATTTGGTTGATCCAGAAAGTAAGTTTCCTGTGGGCCTTAAAGAAACACAAAACGAAATTACCTGGATACATTTACTGAAATAGATACAGAACTCTTTCAGCTAACTCTTAATATAAAAATCACTGGCATAGAAGCATGTGTTTTATTATGCGATCAGTTGCTAATACCAGGGTCAAAGAAAGACAGTGGTTTTCCTGTGTGTGAGTGAGTGACTGTGAGGTTTCATGGTGCATGAGCCAAGGTGGGCTATGCTGCATTAATTTCCTGTGTGTGAAAGGCATGTCACAAGTTCTTCCAGTGTGGTACAGTAATGGTCAGTATTTCTTGCTACAACCCTGGATAAGAAATTCATTAGCAGAATACTATGCACATTGATCCCTCCTCGCAACAATCCCTGGGTAAAACCAAAATCAAGCTGACTATGTTAACAAAAAAATTGATGTCCATGGCATTCTGGGATTAATGGAGCATCCTGCTCATCAACTATTAATCCACAGGGGCAACTGTAAATGCTGAACATTACTGTATTGCTCTAGAGAACTTGCAACACATTCTTCAGAGGCAGCAGATTTCTGCTGATGCTGGTATTAGAAATTTGTTTCACAGTGTGAAATATGCCTCAGTTCTGCTGTTTCTTCTGTGGAGAAATAGTTTAAAGAGTGCTGTATATGTTTCAATAAATGTTTCCAAATAATTATGTTTTGTGTATCTCTTTATCACATCTGGAAAACTTACTTCCTGAACAAAGCAAATAAATGCAAAGTTAATATAGTTTGTGATTAGGTAGAGAGTGTAAGGATTTTCCAAGATAAAAACTAATCCACTTCGTACATGTTTTATTTTGTCAAAGGGAATCTGTTCATTTGGCTTATTTTTTAAAACATTAATGATTAAGAAGAAAGTAGTATAGATATTTGTACCTAATCAGTAGAAAAAGATCCAAAGAAATAGTACATTTTTATCCTCCAATAAAATTATTTGTTTGACAGATATAATTAATGAGAATAGTTTTATCATAGTCCCATGAAGGATTTCAGATATTCTCAATAAAATTTTTGAAAAGCAAACATAAAGGAAATATATTATAGATATAAGAAACTGCAATCATTAGGATTACTAAGATATAAAATCAAAGAAATTGTATACAAATAATTCCCATTAATTTCAAGAGCAATCAATGAACATGAAAAGTCCAACATGAAAATGGAGAAATAAGAGCCACTAACATGCTACATTGTTTTGGAAGCAAAGTTTTGCTAATACAATAAAATAAGATACAACACACACAGACAAATATCATTTAAAAATAAGTTCTCATAAATATAATTTTTAGTATTACAGAAACAATATTCTAAACAGCCAGTCATCACAAAAGTTTAAAGCCTTTAGATTCATACAATCAACTAACATTATCAAAAACAGGATTAGACTCCAAATATAGATGAATATCAAAGATCACAGAATACGATTAATAATCATCATATTATTTCAGGTACTTACAAGGAAATAAATCACCCCTTTTCAATTAGAATCACACCTAAATAATAGTCATACTTAAAATTCCCCCAATTACATTTATAAAAGATCAATAAGAACAATCACTGAATTTATACCCTTCATATTTTTACTAAAAATGTAAGAAAAAGCGGCATTTCACAAAATACATAGTAATATTATTGAATGATAATATACTTATTCAATAAAACATACATAATTTTGAGTCCAATTAAGTATTTACAGAAGTTTTTTTGAAAAATGTACAAAAGTCTTTATGATAAAATTATTAAAACATCACTATTTGTAAAACTATGATCGAAAATCATAAAAAAGAAGAAACAATAGTACAATGTAGTGCTCATTTTTTCTCTCCAGAATAATAAATAAAAACTTACCCTCCATTTTGTCTTTGCAAAATTCTTTTTCAGCTGTTCACTCACACTAGCTTGAATGTTCTTGTCACTGGCAGTGTTACCACTAATCCTAAACACAAAATGGTAAATTGTTACTTAATTTTGTCACTAAAATTCAGTCAACAAGAAAATTAATGCATAAACAAATGCTTTAAAATGTTATTTACCATGGATGTGCTAATGCTTGTTTACATGTATACCGCTTGTCCATATCTACGCATATTAGATGCCTAATGAAATCTTTTGCTAAAAAATATTTTAAGTAAGCAATAAAAAAAAAATTAAAATCACATGGTAATAATACAGAAATCAGCTATTAAATACTTAAATACATGTTAACAATATTGTAAATGCATTTGTTAAATTTACTAAAAGGATATGAAAATAATTGACTAAAAAAACCTTAAATTTAGTAAAATTAGGTAACAAAAGTATCTGATTAGTTATCAAAAACTATCTTTCTTTACATATTTCAATGACTATATTTTCTTGCCAGAGATCTTTTACATATCTTTTTTAAAAAATTCATTCTATTTCCTCATGTTTTCATGTCCATAAAAATCCCTTTATTCACAATAAAACATATAACCTCCCCCCTCTCATTACCTTAAAGTATACACTGTTATATTGGCTTGACAAATGCGGTGATTTCAATACATAAACAATTGTTTTCTCTCTTAAAAACAAACCATATGTATATACATACAATTCTTCCTTGACCTTTATAATAAATATAACATTTTATAATAAATATAAATATAAAAACTTTTGATAGTTTTTCAAACTATATTACCATTTTCACTTTTTAAGATTAACCAGATCCAAATTTTTAAGTAACAGAAATTTATAAGGATTCAAAGTCCTACATTAAATATAATACAGGCACACATAGATAGTAAATGATGAGATATAACATACCTTACCATGTGTTACTTTATGATGCCATACAATAGGTATATGTTAATGGAAAAAATAGGAATCAACTTTGCATTAAACTGGTATAAAAATTTAGCAAAATATTAATATTGTAAAACTGATACCACTAACAGTCATAAAATTTGATTACTTTTTACTACCAACCTTTAAGTGCATAATATAAATATAAATTAAATGAATAATATATGATAGATAAAACATGTTTTTTGAGTGGTCCTTGCATAAACTGAAGTTAATCAAAACAGATTTCATACATCACTACTAAAACAAAGAAAATATTACAATGATTATTAATAATATGATCTTTAACATTTTTATAAAAGATACTCGCATTTTTTAAAAAATATTCTTATTAATCCTAACATAATTTGATTTGCTACTTATATGAGCAGAAAAATAATTTATTGAATGTCATATGAAGTAATTAATAGTTTTAAGTTAACAAATTAATGTTGAAACAAAAGGCAAAATTTTTGATAGTTTTAAATAATATATGTTATAATAATCCATATGTTAAAATATGTCAATAAAATTTGAAAAAAAAAAAAAAAAAAAAAAAAAAAAAAAATTGATTCCCTTTCCATTTCCATTAAAATAAATTAGTTAGCTTTTAACATTTCCTGGCCAAAAATATATCTAAATTTTTATCTTTGAATTTCTCATGCTTACAATCATAAAGGAAGAAAAATACAATCATAAAGGCACATACCAGAGTCAGATATTTCATCCCAATAAGGTGAGTCAAATTCAAAATCTCCTTTTAATATTTGTGCAAATAAATTTGCATCATTTTCATCATAAAACGGAGGGTATCCACAGAGCCTTACAATAGAAATGTATTACATATAACTTTTAAACTTTCTAATTAAATTTTAATTATGTATAGTTATAAGTACTCTACCCTTTAATTAAATTAATATTTTTCCTTAAGATTTTTAAATATATTTGAAAACATTTATTTTTAGTTTCATTCAATTTCTCCTCCATTTATATTGATAATAGCATACTTTCTATTTCTTATAATTATTAATGAACGTAATTAAAACTCAATAAATTCTAACTAAAAGGAAAACTAATTCAAAAGTATTTTTGAAGCAATGTCATAAAGTTATTTATGTAATTAAAAAATAAGCTGAAATAAAAAAATATGTTCCAGAAACTTGTGATATGACATGTCCTCACAAAATCATATTTTATGTTTTACATCATTAAAAATCTATTATCTCATATTACTTTGCAAAAAAAAAAAAGATTTAAATCTAATATAATTTAAATTTACTTTTATAAGACCATTATTAGGTGATGGGTTAAATATTTACCTAAGAAAACAATCTGGCACATGCTGTTTAAAATTTTTAGACATTCAACAAAATACTAAATCATTGTTGCTTTCTGAAACTTAGGTGATAAATTTCAAACTTTTGGCAAAACATGAAAGTTTTAAAAAGCTTATCAAATTAATACAGAAGATGATTACTTTAAATAATAATAAATTAAGAGATAGGCTAAAAAAAAAAAGATATTTTATTGTAATTTAAATACAAAACTTACAAGATATAAGCAATGACCCCAATTGACCACACATCAACAGCTTTCCCATATGGTTTCTGTGCAAGTACTTCTGGGGCTAAAATAAAATAGTTATAAATTAATAATCATTGAAGTTCTGAAATCATGCTGCATTTTGTCAGTCCTCATTTAATACATTAAATATTACTCAAATTTTCTATAACAGCAGAAAAAAGTTATTCATGATATTTAAAAAAAAATTGTTCTGAAATGTATCTAAGAGCATTACAAATTATGTCATTTTAAAAACATTTCTTTAATGAAAGATGCTTTTTAATTTCACTATTTTTGGCTAAAAAAATAATATTATATAAAAATTTCTGAACTTACTTTAATGACTGAAATTACAAGTTCTTCTTTGTTCTCTATTATTTTTTTAAAAAATTTCTTTGCAAATGCAGTAATTTTGCAAAACAAATTTGAATACACAATTAATGATTTTTTTTATTCATATATTTTCTTTACTTAGTATTCAAAGTTAAATTATTAAAACAGGTCAAGAGTTCATAATGCATTAATTCATCCTTTTCTTAAGCAGATGAAAATTTCCATGGAAGGAATTCTCTTTATGAAGAATTCCTTTATTTATTTTTTCAACAAATGTCCGATTAACATGATTTTTTTAGATAATTTTTTTAGGTCAGTGAGTAATTTGAGACATGATTTTTAAAAATCTGAACTATCAAACAATGTGCAAGATACATTTTATGTTAGAATTTTTGATGAAAGTAAGGGCATCAGATGGTAATCTTTTTGTTCATACTGGTATTGTGAATTTGCATAATCTAAATATTTCTAACTGATAATTTGATTTAGAAAAGCTTTATAGAGTGTACATCTAAAAAATACCAAAGACACCATTAAACTAAAGTCAATAACACACTTAAAAAACTTTACTTTGCAATATGCTACTAACTAGCCTAAAGTTTCAAAAAATGTTGAATAGCATTACAAATACAGAATGATTACCAAAATTGTGACACAAGCCTCATAATCTTTTTACATTTAAGGAAAAAAATTTTAATTTGGAATTTCCCCCATAGAGTTAGTTATAATAAGTAAAAACATATATTTATACATTAAGCCACAAATGCTAAAAGACTTTTTTTTGAGATTTAAAATAATAATTAACAAACAAAAACTTACATAAAATATTATTTGTTAATAAAATTTTTAATTAAAAAAAAAAAAAAAAGGATTTCACTAACCTACATATCCTGGAGTACCACATGCGGTTGCCATTATTCCTGAATCTTCCATTTTGGAGAGCCCGAAATCACTAATCATGATCTTGGAATCTTCATCTGGACTATAATACAGCAAATTTTCTGGCTATAACAAGATATTGAGAATGTGTTGATTATCACAATTTTTCAGCTAATTTAAAAAGTTAAACAATACACAGAAATATTGATAATAGACTTTAATTATAAATCATCTGAAAGTTTAATTTATAGTCAGTTTTAAAGTTATATTAAATTAATTGAACCGCACAAAATCGAAAATATTTTTCTCAAAATATGATAATAAATTTGATACTCAGTTGAGTGATATTGATACAAATAATCCACAGACAACACATGAAAACCATCAAAGACAGCAGTGAAAATGTTTGTATAGTAACAACACAATAGAAATATTAATAAGATAACATAACTCAGTGAAAGGCTTGAAAATGAATAGAGATAACAGAAATAGCATAAAATATATTATGAGATGCTGTTAACAATTTAAGTGATTATAGCAGGTACTCAACAATTTATCTCCTAATTAACAAAGTGATAAATTTCACTTCCCATAAAATTTTACATCTAATATGGCAATTTGTACACATAAAAATATAATGTAACATATTCTATTGAATCAGATGAAATATTCAAACAGTAGAAAATTTTCACGTAAAATTTATTTTTTAATACAAGAAATTAGGCTATTTCCCTCAATTGTACATATGCATACATGTTTTCTATACATTTAATGAAATACTGTTTATCATTTATTTATAAATTCTACAAAAAGATTATTTGCAACTATCATAACATGTACTTTTAAAAATAATATTTTGTTCAGTCACTCACTTTAAGTGTTTATATTTAAAAAGGATTTATTTTACTATCAATTAATAAGCAGAATAAATTTTATCCAGATATCTTGGTTATTTCTTAGCAATAATTAAAACTTTACGATACCTTCTATTATGCCTGAATATACGAGGGTGGTCTGAAAAATTTCTGACCCTAATGTGAAGTTGGCAGTACTCACCAATAAAAGATAGAGAATGTGGTTATGCATCTTTCAACAGGCGCTCACCAAAATTTCAGCCATTTTGGACATGCAGTTATTACTTGACAATCACAATCGTTTGAGTGAATCGATGTGAAATAATGAAAATGAAAAGAAAAAAAAAAAAAAAAAAGTGATTCCCTTTCCATTTCCATTAAAATAAATTAGTTAGCTTTTAACATTTCCTGGCCAAAAATATATCTAAATTTTTATCTTTGAATTTCTCATGCTTACAATCATAAAGGAAGAAAAATACAATCATAAAGGCACATACCAGAGTCAGATATTTCATCCCAATAAGGTGAGTCAAATTCAAAATCTCCTTTTAATATTTGTGCAAATAAATTTGCATCATTTTCATCATAAAACGGAGGGTATCCACAGAGCCTTACAATAGAAATGTATTAAATATAACTTTTAAACTTTCTAATTAAATTTTAATTATGTATAGTTATAAGTACTCTACCCTTTTATTAAATTAATATTTTTCCTTAAGATTTTTAAATATATTTGAAAACATTTATTTTTAGTTTCATTCAATTTCTCCTCCATTTATATTGATAATAGCATACTTTCTATTTCTTATAATTATTAATGAATGTAATTAAAACTCAATAAATCCTAACTAAAAGGAAAACTAATTCAAAAGTATTTTTGAAGCAATGTCATAAAGTTATTTATGTAATTAAAAAATAAGCTGAAATAAAAAAATATGTTCCAGAAATTTGTGATATGACATGTCCTCACAAAATCATATTTTATGTTTTACATCATTAAAAATCTATTATCTCATATTACTTTGCAAAAAAAAAAAAAATCTTATATAATTTAAATTTACTTTTATAAGACCATTATTAGGTGATGGGTTAAATATTTACTTAAGAAAACAATCTGGCACATGCTGTTTAAAATTTTTAGACATTCAACAAAATACTAAATCATTGTTGCTTTCTGAAACTTAGGTGATAAATTTCAAACTTTTGGCAAAACATGAAAGTTTTAAAAAGCTTATCAAATTAATACAGAAGATGATAACTTTAAATAATAATAAATTAAGAGATAGGCTAAAAAAAAAAGATATTTTATCGTAATTTAAATACAAAACTTACAAGATATAAGCAATGACCCCAATTGACCACACATCAACAGCTTTCCCATATGGTTTCTGTGCAAGTACTTCTGGGGCTAAAATAGAATAGTTATAAATTAATAATCATTGAAGTTCTGAAATCATGCTGCATTTTGTCAGTCCTCATTTAATACATTAAATATTACTCAAATTTTCTATAACAGCAGAAAAAAGTTATTCATGATATTTAAAAAAAAATTGTTCTGAAATGTATCTAAGAGCATTACAAATTATGTCATTTTAAAAACATTTCTTTAATGAAAGATGCTTTTTAATTTCACTATTTTTGGCTAAAAAAATAATATTATATAAAAATTTCTGAACTTACTTTAATGACTGAAATTACAAGTTCTTCTTTGTTCTCTATTATTTTTTTAAAAAATTTCTTTGCGAATGCAGTAATTTTGCAAAACAAATTTGAATACACAATTAATGATTTTTTTTTATTCATATATTTTCTTTACTTAGTATTCAAAGTTAAATTATTAAAACAGGTCAAGAGTTCATAATGCGTTAATTCATCCTTTTCTTAAGCAGATGAAAATTTCCATGGAAGGAATTCTCTTTATGAAGAATTCCTTTACTTATTTTTTCAACAAATGTCCGATTAACATGAAAACTAAGATAATTTTTTTAGGTCAGTGAGTAATTTGAGACATGATTTTTAAAAATCTGAACTATCAAACAATGTGCAAGATACATTTTATGTTAGAATTTTTGATGAAAGTAAGGGCATCAGATGGTAATCTTTTTGTTCATACTGGTATTGTGAATTTGAATAATCTAAATATTTCTAACTGATAATTTGATTTAGAAAAGCTTTATAGAGTGTACATCTAAAAAATACCAAAGACACCATTAAACTAAAGTCAATAACACACTTAAAAAACTTTACTTTGCAATATGCTACTAACTAGCCTAAAGTTTCAAAAAATGTTGAATAGCATTACAAATACAGAATGATTACCAAAATTGTGACACAAGCCTCATAATCTTTTTACATTTAAGGAAAAAAATTTTAATTTGGAATTTCCCCCATAGAGTTAGTTATAATAAGTAAAAACATATATTTATACATTAAGCCACAAATGCTAAAAGACTTTTTTTTGAGATTTAAAATAATAATTAACAAACAAAAACTTACATAAAATATTATCTGTTAATAAAATTTTTAATTAAAAAAAAAAAGGATTTCACTAACCTACATATCCTGGAGTACCACATGCGGTTGCCATTATTCCTGAATCTTCCATTTTGGAGAGCCCGAAATCACTAATCATGATCTTGGAATCTTCATCTGGACTATAATACAGCAAATTTTCTGGCTATAACAAGATATTGAGAATGTGTTGATTATCACAATTTTTCAGCTGATTTAAAAAGTTAAACAATACACAGAAATATTGATAATAGACTTTAATTATAAATCATCTGAAAGTTTAATTTATAGTCAGTTTTAAAGTTATATTAAATTAATTGAACCGCACAAAATCGAAAATATTTTTCTCAAAATATGATAATAAATTTGATGCTCAGTTGAGCAATATTGATACAAATAATCCACAGACAACACATGAAAACCATTAAAGACAGCAGTGAAAATGTTTTGTATAGTAACAACACAATAGAAATATTAATAAGATAACATAGCTCAGTGAAAGGCTTGAAAATGAATAGAGATAACAGAAATAGCATAAAATATATTATGAGATGCTGTTAACAATTTAAGTGATTATAGCAGGTACTCAACAATTTATCTCCAAATTAACAAAGTGATAAATTTCACTTCACATAAAATTTTACACCTAATTTGGCAATTTGTACACATAAAAATATAATGTAACATATTCTATTGAATCAGATGAAATATTCAAACAGTAGAAAATTTTCACGTAAAATTTATTTTTTAATACAAGAAATTAGGCTATTCCCCTCAATTGTATATATGCATACATGTTTTCTATACATTTAATGAAATACTGTTTATCATTTATTTATAAATTCTACAAAAAGATATTATTTGCAACTATCATAACATGTACTTTTAAAAATAATATTTTGTTCAGTCACTCACTTTAAGTGTTTATATTTAAAAAAGATTTATTTTACTATCAATTAATAAGTAGAATAAATTTTATCCAGATATCTTGGTTATTTCTTAGCAATAATTAAAACTTTACGATACCTTCTATTATGCCTGAATATACGAAAGTGGTCTGAAAAATTTCTGACCCTAATGTGAAGTTGGCAGTACTCACCAATAAAAGATAGAGAATGTGGTTATGCATCTTTCGACAGGCGCTCACCAAAATTTCAGCCATTTTGGACATGCAGTTATTACTTGACAATCACAATCGTTTGAGTGAATCGATGTGAAATAATGAAAATGAAAAGAAAAAAAAAAAAAAAAGAGTATTGAAGCTGTCATCAAATTTTGATTTTTGAAAGGCAATATGCCTACACAAGTTAATCATGAGTTGAACACTGTGTATGGGACCCTACACCAACATTCATCACTGTGAAATTTTGGGTAGCTGAATTTAAATGTGGCTGTACCAGCTAGGCAGACATTGAAAGATCTGTAATCACTGATGATAACATTGCTCACAAATCACCAGTTCACCAAATAGTGCTAGACAATTGTACAATTAAAGTGGCTATGTATACAAGTTAGTCCAAAGAACATGTTTGTCCCATATTGAATCAAGATTTAGGCATGAGAAAGCTGTCCATGCATTGGGTGCCTCATTTGTTCAGATCAGACCAAAAATATGTTCGAATGAACATTTCCAACTCTCTGTTGGCACAGTTTAGGCACAATCAATCAGAGTTTTAATACTGATTAATTACTGTAGATGAAACTTGGATATACTATTATTTTACCTGGAACAAAAATAAAGTCAATACAGTGGACTGTGAAGGGGGAATCGGATACTAAAACAGCAAAAACTTTTTTTTTTTGTCTGGGAAAGTGATAGCTACCGTTTTTTTTTTGGGGATTGTCATGGGATCGCCTCTTAATCGCTTATCTTCAAATAGGAAAAACTACTACAGAAGCATACTATGCACCATTACTTGACAAGCTGAAGGCAGAAATTGAGGGAAAACAGCCACATTTTCTGGAAAAAAAAAATTTGCTTCACCAATACAATGCACCTCTCACACCTCTGTGATTGCCATGGTGAAAATCCACAAATTGAGGTTTGAATTGCTTGGCCACCCACCTTACTCTCCAGATCTGACCTTCAAGCAACTTCTTTTTGTTCCCTAACCAAAAAATTGCACTCAGAGGAAGGATTTTCATCAAATGAGGAGGCCCATCACCTTTGTAAACAATTATTTTGCAGAGAAAGATACTGAGTACTATTTGGATGAGTTAAAAAGATAAGAGCATCATTGGGGAAAGTGTGTAGACTTACAAGTAGACTATGTACAAAAATAAAAATAAATTTAAAGAAAAAATTTCTTGTATCTTTGTTTGTTCTGAAACTTTTCAGACCATTCTCGTAAACATATATATATAAATATATACATATATGTTACTAAGTACCACACGAGGTACTATTAAATAACGAGACAAACAATATTTTATTTTGATCTCAAACATAGATACTTTTTCATCATCAATATACACCCCACCTTTATCCATACAATGCTCCAAGCAAATCAGTGTTGGAAGTCTTCTGTCAGCTTCTTATGGACATGTGCAACTTTCTCTTTCACAGCTTCAACAGAATCAAATCTTGTTCCTTTTAATGCAGATTTCACCTTAAGAAACTGATAGAAGTCACATGACATAAGATTGGGTGAATAAGAAAGATGTCTAACGTTGGGATTCTGTACTTAGCTAGAAACCTCTAGACAGACAATGCAGAATGACATGTCCTTCCACAATTCGGGTAGTTTTTCTTTATTCTTTCTCAGAGTTCAGCAAGAACATGAAGGTACACAATCCTGTGAGTATCGAAAGAAAACCAATTATCATTGCTTGGAATTTTGATTTGCTTATTAGAGCTTTCTTGGTTCTGAGTGAAGATGGGCTTTTCCACTGCATAGGCTGGCACTTTGTTTCAAGATCATAAGTTTTTTTTAAAAAAAAGTCATTTTGGGTCATTTTCAATGGCATTTGAAGTGTCAGTAACAACATTTTTGGAAGCTTCTTGTTGTTCAAACCTGAGAATTTTAAGAGCAAATTTAGCACACATTTTTTGAATGTTAAAATTGTCCTGTAAAATTTGCCATAAGCATTCTTTGACAATTTCAGTCTCAGCTATCATATGAATATTTAACCAATGGTCAGATCGAATCAGATTACTGATTTTATCGATATTATCATCCATTTTTAACGAGGAAGGGCGACATGGGTATAAATCATCTTCAAAGTCTTCTCGACCATCTAGAAAATGTTTAAACCACTCAAAAAATCATGCACACAATAAACATTCATTGCTGTGTACTTCTTTCAATAAATTATACATTTCAATAGAAGTTTTTTCAAGTTTCACGAGAAATTTCACAACAATTCATTGCTCTACTGTTACATTTATTTTCCCATTGAAACAAAATGAACAAAAAAAAAAAAAAAAAAAAAAAAAAAAAAACCCTCAAATAATGCAAACAAAGATTAGTATTTGATTACATAAGTGAGAGGTACTGCATTCAAAAGAGAAGGCTTCATGTTAAACAGCTACCTGTTGCTAGCATTTGGCACAAGCATACTTCTTTTGTAGCAGAGCCAGTATTGTAATTTAATATTTTGTATTTCATAATTTTTAATTCTTTCACTTTTAAAATTTTGATACTGCAGATCATTACATTAATTCTTTGAAGGAGGGGAAGGACTGAAACACCAAAATTAATAAGTTAAAATTAAAATATATGGTAAATAGCTGAAAATGGGAATGTTTGTTGAATAATGAATTAAAATTTTATTCAAATGTACCTTCAAATCTCTGTGGACCACACCTTGGGAGTGCATGTAATCTACAGCTTCAAGAATTTGACGAATTAAGTGACTAGCATCTTTTTCAGTGTAACTTCCTTTCTCAACAATGCGATCAAACAATTCACCACCTGTCACTCTAATAAATACAATATTTATAAATATGACAAATAAAATTTTATAAGGTTAATATATATACACAAAAATAAATTAAAGAACCAATAATCAGTTTAATTTTAATAAAACAATTTCATAAATATGCTAAAGGAATTTCCTTCTTGAAATTCTTTAAAAAAATAAAATGGGTGATGTTTTAGAAGTGAAATTTTTTTTTTAAGTGTTCAATTACTATTAAATTTTAAAAAATCAAAAATTAAATGATATACTGAGGAAAACAGAGTAATATACAGTAATTACAGAGTGCATTTAAAATATTATA
The DNA here is from genome assembly GCA_019974015.1 of Nephila pilipes. Lineage (NCBI taxonomy): Eukaryota > Metazoa > Arthropoda > Arachnida > Araneae > Nephilidae > Nephila > Nephila pilipes. The sequence goes on from BMAW01004055.1 coordinate 559,793, forward strand.
TAAATGCAATTAAATAATTATGTAAATGAAATGACCACAGTAGTTAGACAAATATCATTTATAAAATACTTTCCATTTGAAATTATTTACTCAACTGAAGTAAAATTCAGCAGTCCAGATTAATAATAGAATTCAGTTTTAGCTATTTTCTGAAAGGTATACTGTTCGTAATCAATATAACTATATGGAACTGAGGAGCAGTAATATTTATCAGCTATATTTGAACTAGGGATAATTTTCATTAAATAGACTGCAAATGATATTACTTTTTAAAAGAAAATTAATTTCAACTATAATAAAATCCTCTAGCAATAAAAAACAAATTAAACATTTAACAGAATTTTTTTTAATCAGCTAGTACATTAAAAAACTTATTGAATTTTTTTAATAATACAAACACGAATAACCAATTGCACATTATTAGGAAAAGGTACTCACAATTCCATTACGAGATACACTTTATTTTTATCTTCAAAAGTTTCAACAAGCTGCACAATGTTTGGATGCTTCAATCTGATATAAAAGAAAATAAATATACATTAGTTATTAATTAATATAATGAAATATTTAATCATAATCTCAAAATTTATTAATCTCTCTTTCTCAATCTTGTAACATCTTAATTATTAAAATTTATACCTATGTTACACAATTTTTATGTTTTTTAGAATGCAGTTAAATTTTATAACAGAATATAAAAAATTTGCTGTATTGAAGGTAAATAAAATTTTGAAAATCAAATGATTAGTTTTAGATAAAGCTAGTTTACATTTAATAGAGAAAATTGACATACAAATCATTAAAAGAATTATTTTTAGAATTTTCAATATTTTCATTATGTCAAATGTACAGTAAATTGGAAATATTATTTGTATATAAGTGAATCATCATTAAGACCAGAAGGTAAAAGATAATACTCTTGCACCAAAAGATAACTACAATTATGTTCACAAATTACATATAAAATAGCCTCACAAATCCAATAATATTAAAAATATTTATCTACCAAACACCATATTTTATGATATATCTTCCTCTTTAAAAAATATCTTTAATAAATAAAATTATCTCACAATAAGGATTAATAGCCTTTGCAGTACCATATCTTTTATAATTCAATCATAAAGTCCCTTTTTTTAAAAAAAATTATTTTAAATATTATTACAAAAAATTGAAATATTCTTTTATCTAAAAATGTAAAATTGGATTTAATTTGAATATTGTATGTCTTCAAATAATTTCCAAAGTAATTAATATTTAATAGGAGAGTATTTTTTTATACAGTTTTTTAAAAATTGAACTATTTAGGAGTGTCACAAATATTTCGTTCATTACAATTTGCTTAATATAAATGGTTTATGAAGTCATATAAATTTAGTTTTCTATGCTTGCATTTAGATTTCAAATAAAATTTACTTGAAAACTAATGTATGGTTCATTGTGAATAGCATAAAATTCTGCATTTTTAAAAGAAAGCCATTTGACTGATTAATTTCATAGAAGGGGAAATTAAAAGTACATAATTATTAAAAATGGGGAAAAAAAAAAAAAAAAAAAAAAAACCCTTTTATTCTGCTAGATAAAAGTCATACTAGTAGATGCAGGAAAGGCAACATTTTAAATAAAAAAAAGCCAAAGATAACATTGAAGTAGGAATACTTTCCTTTAAATGCCAGTTGTTTCATCATTGCAAATTTATAATTTATATGAAAAAAGAAGCAGAATACATTTAAAAGTATAATGTTTCAAATAAAATGTGTTTCTTTTCAGAAAAAATAGAAATGTAAAAGTAATTAAAAAAAAAAAAAAAAAAAGCTGGAAACTCAAATACATCAAAAGAAAATTTTTAATTTATTTATCTATGAAGTACAGAAATAAAATTATAATGTATAGATATTTTTAATGAATTGGCTTTATGTTTGGGAACATGGTTGTCATATTAGATGATGATACTGAAATAATGTATACATTCATAAGAATAGTTGTCCATAATCACACAATTTTAAGGTGTTTCATATTTTATAATTAGTAATGAAATATATTTGGTTATATATTTCAAATAGTTCACAAGTTTACTAAATACATTTTTTGATTTTCATGAAGACAAAAAAAAAAAAAAAAAAGGTACTTTAAAAAGTAATGTTTAATTATACCTTAATATCAAAAAGATCTTATGTAAAAAAAATTTCCAGGAATTTATGGAAAGAAAACATTCAATAAAAAGATTAATTTTTCTATGAATTTTTATAGATAAAAATTCCAATGAAATAGATGAATGTATTTCATTTCCTTCACAAAAATTAGCCCTTTTTTCTTAAATAGTATATTTTCAAGTTAAAGCTTGATCATATACATCATCAGTTTAAAGGCAATGGTTTAGAAAATTATACCTTAAAGTTTGGCATGCAACCAAAATAATATGATTGACGTTCTAAACTATATATATAACTTAACCATTCAAGGTCATTTACAATTATGATTAAATACAAAATACTTTATATTATAAAACAGTTTCATGCAGTTCTGAAAATTTTTTGTGATTCATCACAAAACCATTTACACATAAAAATTTTTGTAACATGAATTCAAAAACATTCTTTTTATAAAACTGCGGGTGTTATATTTCTACAAGTGAAATTTTATTACAACTTTTTACTAATGAAACTTAATAATGGATTCAATATATACAGTATTCATCTGACTTATTCCTCCCACAAATTCACTTTGGAAATAATAATCTTTATTTTCAACACATTTCTAATGAAAAACTATCATTCATATCATTATTTATTTTTCTGAGATAGTGAAAAAACAAGAACACTAAGAACAAAAATAAAAAATGATTTTAATCAAGTTATAGTAAAATAGAGTATATGTGATCATTATAAAGTAATTAATCTAATTTGCTTGTATATAATTTGAAGATAATCAAATATATTATTTTAAAAAATATGTTCTAATATAGAATAGATATTGCTATGCTTAAACATTCAAATTTCTATGTTCTAGAATGCCATAATAAATTAAAGGAGTTTTGTTATGCTACATTTTCCTTTAAAAGGAGAAGCTTGTAATATAAAATATAAGTTAATAAGAAAATAAATCAAATAAATATGCTATACAATACTTAAATTACATATAATTAATTTAATCTATCAAATGGAAAAACCAAGTCAAAAATTGATGCCAAACAGATTCATACTGGAAATAAATCAATATATTTTAAAGATGACAACCTTTCTGCTTATGCAATTGCTATGTAAGATAAATAGATTTCATCTTAAAATAATATATAAACTTTTTGGGATATATATACTTTTTAAATAGTTTAAAATTAAGGAAGTTATTAATTAATTTTCTTCATATCCAAGTTTAAGAATAAGTTTCAAAATACATATTCATCTGGACTAAATTCTTGTAAGGACTGGACAATTTAAATTCAGGGAGTTGAAATTTAAAATTAATTCATTTACTTAAAATAAAAATTTAAACTTCATTTCCCTCTCCCCTCTTTAATACAACCCTAATATTTAAAATGTATATTTCTACTCGATTTATATAGAATAATTCTGAACAATGATTTACAAATTAATTAAATTTTTAGTATCATTTTTCAGTTGAATACTTAAAAGCTTGTTGATGGTTTATCACTGCATTAAACTTATTCTAATAAATAACTAGAAATATAATAATTTAGGTTTGTTAATTTTTAAAAAGATTATAATGTCTATTTCAGAAAAAATACTGTTCTAAATTTAAATCCCTAATCTTTATGCAACTAAATGAGCAACTTATTTTGTTAAGTACAATTCTGTATGAACATGAGCATTCATTATACCAAATCATTGCAAAAGCATTTATATTTTTGGTTTATTGATTAATAATCAATTAACTTGAAATGAAACACAGCTAAATATTATTGTAAATTAAAAGTCACAGATGAATAACAAAATATGCAACTGTTTTGTGAATAGTGTTATGGCCATATATAAGAGGAGAATAAAAGAGCTGGAATAAATAAAGACCTCATTTAATAACTCACTAAATGGATTAAATATAAACAATAGATTCTACTGAGAATTTTTCATAGAAAATTTGGTAAAATATCAAAATTGCAATGTTTTATAATATTACACATGCTTAATTGTAACTCACATAAAATCTAAGGCAAGAAAATTAGTTTTCTGCATTTCAAAATTATTCATAAAATTTTGTTTTTCTTAAATAAAATTTAACTTCACAATTAATGAAAATTTTAAAGTTATTTCAAATATATTATTTTCAATTCTATGAGATTCCCTCTACCATTCAAAATATCAAAAAGAAAAAAAAATTGCATCAAAATTCATGCCAGGTGGCTTCTAGCAAAGAGTTTTTAAATATATCATTTAGAAATAATCCACAAATAGATATTTAAAAGCAAAATACTTTCTCTTAATGCAGAACATTTTACACAATTTTTTTCAGCACTTTCTTCTGTTAAAAAATTGCAATTATTTAACTTCAGCCAACTAGTTAATGATTTATTTGTTTTCTAGTCACATAATCGATACATGTCAAATTTTTCTTGTAATGAAATCCAACTAAAACTTAAAAACTATACCTTCTTAATACTTTAATTTCATTTTCTAAAGAATCTTCCTTCCCTTTCAGAGCCTTTTTATCAATACATTTGATGGCATACATTTTTGAGCTTTCATCTTTGCTTTCAGCAAGCACTACTTGGGAAAAAGCACCCCTAAAAAGTAAAACAAATTTCATTGTTTATCCAAAAAATTAAATAATTGTTACAATATTTTTGAATCCATCTTTCCTACTGAAAATGTAGAGCAAAAATTTTTAATTAATATATAAGAAATTTTTTAAAAGTCATTCGACATTTCTAAAGCTAGCTAATGATAAGATAGCATATTAAACAAATCACAATGCAATTTATTCCACATTTTTTTTTTATATAAGATTAAGAATCAAAATAAGATTTTAAGCACAATGCTAGTAATTATTCATTCACATACATGCAAGTATGTTCTGATATTAAACTGTTATCACCAATGAGTCCAAAAGAGAAAAATTCCTAAACAGAATTCTATTTATTTCAATATTGTTACCATTAGAAAAAAAGAATATTACAAAATTAAATTTATTATGCAATTATGATAAGAGATAAAATGCATGAATGGTAACAAATATTCTAAGTAAACTGGTTTGTCTAATGAATTTAAATATTCTGCTTCACTAGCAATAATGCTTGTAATAAAATGCTAATGTTAGTTCATATTTTGAATACATATATATGATCAAAACATCAAAATTATAATTCACAAAATATCAATTATAAACAAATTCAGCTTATTAAATCATACATTTATGTCTAAAAACTCTACATTTCAAGAAATCAGTAAAAAACTAAGCATTTTGTGCCTATATTGTATTGGGCATTTGAATAAATTTGAAAGTTGACTTTCATATTGTGTATGTGTATAGATAGATAGATATCTTCCTATTTATATATTTTTGAATGAATTGCACTTTTGATTTCAACTTTTGTATTTTGTCTCATTTTAAACCACAAAATTCAAATTATACAATTGCAAAAAAAAATCAGCCTTTTTGCCAACTTAAAAAAAAATGATTCTAATTCTTTCTGAGAAATTATTCTGAAATTAAAAGTATTTAAATTGCAAAACTAAATATGATTCAAAATAATATATATATGATATTTAAAAAGTCTAGTCTAAAATCATAAACACATTTTCCAAGATCCAAACATATACATATATGTTTGCAAGGGTATGTGCTTGTATGCATATAAAAAGATGAGAAGAGAGAGGATTAAGGACACATTTTTATTTTACAAAGAATGAAACTGTCTTTAATTTCATAAAAATAGTCATTTTTATTTATAATGTATTAATTCTCTAACAAACATATGCATATATTAAAATAAAGGTACATCAGGCAGACTCATGAAAAAGCTAGGATTTAGTTGCTATTTTTCACTAATGTCATGTTCCTAACAATGCCTTATGTGAAAAGGCCAACACATTTTACATAAACTATAAATAAAAGTTTTCATTTCGTTTTGATCATAAATGAATAAACAAAACTGTAAGTTTTGATGGATTGTATTAAATAATATTAATACATTTTATAATAGAAATACTTATCTCCCTATATAAGTATAACTTAACCTTTTAAGATCAAAATTGAGTGTTGTAGTAGAATATATTGATATCTATAGAAGTGTTTATTTTCCTTATTTATTCATTAATTAATGGGGGGGGTCAGAGCATGATACTGGCTGATATTGAGAAGCACATTTTAAATAATGCTTCCAGAAGTAATCATATTTAAAACGTACTTTACAGACTGAAATAAGATGAAACATATTATGTATGAAAATATGAATAATCTGTGTACTCTCATTAATATATTAAATCTTAAAAGTATGAGAGAGAGAGAGCAGACACACATACACAATGATTATAAATCACCATATACATAAATCATTTAACATGCACACAAAAAACCAATGTACTATGCACTAGGTACAAATACAGCTCTTTTTGAAAAGTTGATAGATAATTTTATACATTTTTCTTTAATTTATTTAAAGAATATTTTCTTTCCAAAACAAATCTAGATTTACCTTTTAAAAAATAACATTGTAAATTTCTTTTTTAAATATATATATATATTGAAGCCATTCCCCACTATGTATATTTATTTCTTTTGAATTAAATTGAATTCTTAATTATCCTACATTTTAATTGCCATAGTAATGCGTTAATCTTTATTTTGTGAACCCCCTTGCTTTTAATCTTTAATTTGTGTAATGACGCAATTTCCAAATATGCTCAGATAAGAATTTCCCAAGCTTTGAAGCAGTAGAGATATTCCAAACTAGACAATTAGTCTCTACATAAAATATCTAAAGATTCCTATATCTATTATCATGTGATCTGTATTATCCTTCATTAACTTCCTAAGAGAAACAAACAAGGAAAATTTCATGTCACTTCTCACCAACTTAACGGTCAGTGGACAAGTATTGCGAATCCTGATGTATCTCTCTCTCATGTGAAGATAAAATAAATGTATAACTCCTTGATTAAAAAGTTTTCTCATTATGCCATGATTTAAACACAAAATGTTTTAAATTTAATATTTCCAAAGTATGAAATTACTATTATATATATATAGACAGCCCCTCAAAATCTTTCTAGAATGAGATTGTTTATATATTTTTTTTAAATGTGAGAATGAAATAATAAGATTTCTTAAGTATTCCCAAACCATAAAAATTAATTAATCTTTTTCACTTCAGGAAATGAAGGCTCATTCAAGATTAGGTTTAAAGGAACCCCCCCCCACACTACTTATTTATGAAACTTAGTCATTCATTGACTACATTTAATATTTTTGTTACATGTATTGAGATTGGATTGGTGTATTTAGATTGGAAATTATTGGTGCAGGTTTAAGTACAAATTCAGCAAGCCTTCATGGGGGTGAGATTTTACACATGTACTAGTTTTTTTAAAATAAAAACAAAGAGTTTTTCTCATACCACTCCTTACTTCTTCACAAAAAGGAATCCTAGTTTTCCGATACAATATGCCCTTGTATTTTTTTTTTTTTTTTTTTTAAATTTCAATAATTCTTTTATTTATTTTTCATTGGCTGTGATGGATATTTTATTTTTAATGAATTAAAAATAATGATTTAATATCAATTTTTTCTTTAAAAACCAAAATAGGTAATAATAGAAAAAATCATAAATTAATAGTATATTCTGTATAAATCTGAGGGTGAAAATAAATCGAATTAAAATTTCTTGACATTGTAAACAAAATTGCATAAATATTTTCCTTAATACAATTAATAAGTCACATATAAGAAAAATAAAATTACCATAGCTAATTTTAGAAATGTTTTACAAAAAAATTAAGATGTTTCATTAATTTGTAATTTCTACTTTTTTAAATCAGTTATGGCATTTTAAATAACCTAATTCTTTAAAAAAAATGTTACAAATTTATACAATTAAATACTATGTAATATTATTACACAGTATTTACATTTGAAAAATTTGATAATTTAATTGTAGCTTTTTATTAGTTGAGTTCAATCTAAGTTAAATGAATTACTAACATTTATATCAAAATGACAATAGTTTTTAAGGGGAATTTCAAAATTGAAAATCAACAATTAAAAAACAATCTAATTCTAAAAACAACATATAACATTTTTTTAAAAATAAAATTCATCATTTTCTCTATTCATGCTTGTTTTTAATAATTTTGTAATCATTCTGATATTACCGATTTCAAGCTACCAAATCATTAAATTTATTTTAAATAGAATAAACAACTATCAATGTGACTTTCATAAAAGGGAAACACAACATAAAACATTAAATAATCATTTTCTAATATTAGACACACTAAGTTTATCTAATAAATAATATTCAAATCACCCAACAAATAAATATTTTACAAATTAATGTTTTAGATAGCATTAAATACATAGAGGGGAAAACGATGATGAGGCAAAAATCTTAAAATTTTCTTAATTCTGAAGCTACTTAATGTATAATACTTTTCATATAAAATAAAGAAATATTTTACTACAATTATAAATTCAAGTCCTTATGTATTCTATGCTAAAAGCCCTAAATATTTTCAAATTAAAAAAAAAATCAATTTTAAATAAATTTTACAAGTAGACCCATCAGCATGCTATCTACTGAACATAAATAGCTTTTCATGCTTATATACACAAAAAGATAGAAAATAAATTACATTTTGTAGGTATAATAATTTTGTTTATTTTTAATATATTCATAAAATAATATAACATAATTGTCTTGTTTATTTGTAATGTATTCACAAAATAATATACCTGAATTTCAAATATAATTAAGACTTCAGTTAGTCATAATAAGTACACTGTTTTCTTAAATATACTTCAATGACATTTTTTATGCAATAAATTTAGACATTGCCCATGTTTTTTCTGTTGACTTATTATGATCAGAATATATATATGCATTTCCCTACTAAACTAGCCCTTCTTTCTTAGTGGGAAATGAATTTGGAATAACTGTCAACAACAGATTTACATGTATAAAAATATACTTATAAGTCATTTAGAGCATTCTGTATGAAAATTTCTTAATTCATTGGATTATTAATAAATTGATATGAACCTACAATGTAACAATTTAATATTCAGTCCAGGCACACAAAAAATATCTTTCATCTAGTCTGCATATAACACTTTAAACTCTAACATAATTACACATAGTTTTTACAATACCTTGAGTAAAAATACTTTTCTGAAATGTCACTTCTCACAAACAGTTTCGTAATTCATTAAAATTTTGCTGCAAGCTTCATGATTCATAAGTCAGATTTTGAATACTTGTACAAATTTGATAATTTCTTAGAACTTTTAAAGTTATACCTACTTGAAATCTTTATAAAGATTCCAAAGCCATCAGAAAATTAAATACTCCTATTTATCAAACAAACTTTAAAAAAAAAAATCCTTTCTTTTTTTAGGACATTCGTTTAAGTTAATATTTACAATATTCATTCTCCTTACAGATATTTAAAACAACACTATAATTATATTGATATGAGGGTATTTTAAAAATATGTTTGCTCACACAATAATAATTGGATAATAATAAATATATAGCTTAGTTTTGAAAGCAGAACAAAAAGTTAATGCAAATTTCTGAAAATTCTACCTTCAGTATATATTTAATGAAAATAAATATGTATATATATAATCTTGATATATATGAAATATTTTTTGAAGTTAACGAATGTAGTTTCAGTTTGTGATATTTTCATATTTATTAAAAAAAATTGTTTGTTAACTAAATAGTCACATCTAAATAAGTAGAAAAAAAATTTCTCCCCCCCCCCCCCCCAGATACTCTAGCTACCTTACAAACACAGCTGCAAATTAAGAGTAAATTGTATACTTAAAACAAAAAAACTTTAATTTTATATCTTAAAGCCACAAAAAAACAAAATAATTTGGGTTTTTCAAAAGAAAATTTTTAATCTTGACAATTTTTTTTAATTACAAGCAATAGACAAAATGATATATACATTTTACCAAATATTTTTTAAAAAATAATGAAATCTATAAGAATGAAATGCTTAATTATAAAATTATAATTATCACAAAAAAGTAAGATTTTTAGTCATATTATTAGTTACAAGTATGCAAGTAAAATAGTTAACAAGTCTTTAATTTTTCAATTTGCACAAAAAATAACAAACAAAAAAATCAATATTCAACTGCAAATTTGCAACAAAACAGAATAAAAATAAAACACATTTAATTAACAAAAATGGATAAAGCATTAAAATCAATATGCATATATATGATTTAAAATTAAATTATAAAATCAAACATAAACCTTTTTTACGCCAAATCAAACAGCAACAATTTTGAAATTTTATTTTTGACAATGATTTCAATATAGGGGTCACATAAATGGTTACGTGTTTTAAATAGACCGGCGATTTTCAATTTTTTTTTCTGAACTTCATCTTTGTGTACAAATACTTAATATCTCTACAGAAAAGATCCAACATGAAATTTGCTCGGCATATTCCATGAGATTACTATTTCATTAAAATGAAATGTCTTGAAAAACTTTGTGATTAATTCTTTCAGAATTCTAAGCTATTCAATAAATATTGCATTTACTTACGTCCCAAGCAGATCTTTAAACTCGTATTTATCTTCTACACTAACAGTTTCTTTTTTACGCTGTGCATCTTTTTTTCCAAATAAAGGCATAGTGTCTTTTGTGAGAATGATAAGCTAGCTAAATTTGTAATTATGTAGGTAAATTGCCTTTGATGTTTCGGCCTTTTAACACACTCTCAACTACTCTTCCGTGCTACGGACATCGTTAACGCTTCGAAGCTGCACGATCCCGTAAGAAACAGGACATGAGTATTTGTGACGTCAGAAGACCATAGGTGGAGGCTCTTCCAAAGACACAGTTATCATAAAATAACTTCAACTTTCACTTCTCTTTTTGCTGGGAACAAAAAAATCAGAAAAAAAGGGCAATGCAGTTAGGTTTGGTTCTGTTTTTAAAATAATAAGAATATTTATTGAGCGGTATGTTCGTACTGAATTCTAATGATTTTATTGTTCCAATTTCTTGCATTTTGAGAATTTCAATACCACTATTTGAAAATATTTATAAAATGGTTTCAAATTTGCAAATTATTTTAATTCTTATGCATTTCCGTCGGCTCAAGGAAAAAATACGGGAATAACGAAATATATTTAAATATCCGAGGAATATTTATTTTAAATTCTAAGAATTTACCTGACAACTTAAGATAAATACTGCCATCAAATGTCAGTATAATCATCAGAGAAAATATGTTTTGAGTGTGCTTTTGAAGTCATGTCTCCTGGCTACAGTTCAGATTACCATATCTGTCACCAGCTTTTCTAATGAGCTGGGATTCGATGTAATTTGAGCAAATGAATGTAAATATTGAGGATTAAACAATACTAATCTTACACTATTCCACCAGGACAAAACTTTTTGCGATATTAATGTAGTTGATTTGTTTAACTTTTAATCTACATCATAATTCATCACAATTGTTATCAATATTCAATTTTTTTTGGAATAATGCATTGAAAGTAAATCGAGCTTTCAAGCTAGAATTTTTCATTGCATCAGAGCAACATATATATATATATATAAAAGATATCTACATTGAAGTCACATATAGCTAATTCAATACAACCGAAATAATATTTTTGATTTCTGGTGAAGAAATAATGATATTCGATTCAGGCATATTATTTAAGCGTGACAAAATTCGCAGTGTTTTACTTATTTTCAGTTAGAAGTGGATTTTAATGTCCAGGAATGAGGAATGATTTTTCTGTGGGCTGCAAGTTTTATTTAAAGTTCTCTCAAAAGGAACAAGAAAATTAAATAAGATAGGGGGAACAAAATCAAAATTGATCAGTTAAAAATGTATAGAATTTAAAAATGATTAGCAATACATTCACTTTCACTAAAAATTGCAAATGCGACAGCTTTTTATGAAACCGGTCCTTATATTTTAATAACAGACGGAAAAGTAAAATATTCATTAAATTTAACTGGAAATTTTCACATTTTAAAGAATAACAATTACAGTATGTGAGTGTTTTGTTCAGCAGTATTTATAGAAACCAAGAGCTATGTAAAATGAATATATATATATATATATATATATATATATATATATATATATATATATATATATATATATATATATATATATATTATGTTTTTCTATCTACAGTCCACCTTTACTTCTTTTCCCATAATATTTTCATATCACATGTCTGATATTGTTTTTATTAATCTTTTTATTTAAATCAAGCTCTCATGAAAGAGTAAGAACTTATTATTATAGAAATGGAGTATAAAATAAATATTTCCCCTGAAGCACGTATATAATATTTGTATTTTATTCCGCGGGAAAAAAATGTCTAGCTTTACCGAAGCTTTGTCCGATACTTGGAAATTTTCATTTGATGGATGTATATAACCCTACTAATAAATGGAGGAATATATGCAACTAATAAATGAAAGGAATATCTAAAACTAATAAGTGACACAACATAATCACCATTGATGATTTTTTTTTCTTATCAGTTTCATTATTTGAAATGTAGTTAATGATGCTTTGACAAACTTAGATTTTAAGCGGCATTATAAAATAATACAGACATTTAACATTTTGTCTTTAATATATGCTACCACATAAAATTTTGTAATTTATTTTTTAAATGTAAAATTAAATAACAGTATTTGTGAATATCAAACAAAAATATGCCCGAGAAAAATATGTAAACTACAGTTTCAGCCTTCTTTCCTCCCTCCAAAAGTTCGTTAAATTCGTAAGAATATAAAATTTAAGAGAATGCAGATGTCAAATATTTATCTTGTAATAGTATTTGAAACATATAAAAAAAAAATTCCATGACTATCCGACATTCATCATTAGCCAATTAATGATTTTGAAGTCAATTTATAAAATTCAAACTTTAAGCCATAATTTTAAACTAACTTAACTTATACATTAAATTTATGCCCTTTAACGAAACAAAAACAGAAATCAATGGATAAATAATAATTAATAAATGTCTGTTGAAAAAAATGATATGGACTTAAATGTGTGAATTTCTATTCTAGATCAATGCATTTTCCCTAACAGTTAAGATCTCATTCAAAATTATTTGTGTTTAAAATGCCAGCAAAAGAATGGGCGTGAGCTTTAAATAATTACCAATACGCTGAACTTGGTCCCTTTTGCATTAACCTCATTTTATTCATCCTGACATACATCGAAGTAGAGCAACTTAACCCACCTAAACGGCACAAAAATTTAATTTCATAATTTTGAAATGTTTTCTGTTGCAAAAGGAAATATTGATTATAAAATCAGCAATGATTCAGACATTTTAGTCTTTTTAAAACATTTTTGTATTACAGAATTAAATGCCTTAAAAAATAAGCAGGAATTTAAAATTTAATTCAGAGTTATTAAATTGAATTAGCAATATATTATGTTAGTTTAATTAAAACAAGTATATCAAATAGTTTTTTTTTTTTTTTTTTAAAAACAGTTTTAAAAGAAAATTTAAATAATTTCTCCCAAAAAGTAATGCTGGGCAAACTGTTTTCCAATAATATTTGTTGAACTTTAAGAAATGCATTTTGTTTTTTGTTTAAATCATGAATTTTTTGAAAATAAGTTCTTTCAGTTAATGATATAAAATATTATTTAATAAAATGTTAGCATATTGAAACAACTTTGTTCTAAATAATTAAGAAACAGAATTAAAACTTAATTTAAGCTTTAAAAGAGAATCTAAATAATCTCAGGTGTTTATTTTAAAGTCCAATTAATTTTTTTCCTGTTTTTTTTTCCCCCTTCACTTGATTAAAATCTTTATAGATTCGATAGTTTCACTCACAATTATTTTTATTACTATGGATAAGTTAAATAATGATCTATACTCAAAGAACAAAAAAAAAAAATGTATGTTAAAATAAGAATTATATGTTAATCTTCCGACTCTCAGTTTGCAAAACATAATCCTGTTTTGGGGGATTTGATAAGATATAAGTATTTTAAAAATAATCTTTTTCAAATGTTTAATGCTTCAAAATATTGAACATATATATCTTCAATATTATGTAATAATAATCCTTTTCTAGAAAAGAATAACTCGAATATGATAACTATTCTGAAAATTACTTACAGAGTACGATCGTAAAAAAAAGATTCTATTTTAAGTTTAAGCAGTGCAGAGAAATGGATCTATTTTTTCTCAAAACCTAATTGACGCAGATAAAATAAATAAGAAAAGAAGTGTAATATGAACTAAATAAGCCGCATTTTTAAAATAGAACTATTCGAAAATTAAAAACGCATTTCTTATTGAAGTGATAAATTAGTTCTTTAATTGTGCTTGTGGATCAATGTTTATTACATAAAAGTCAGAATTTATAATCTTCAACAGGAAATTTGTAATTTAAAGAATCGTTTGAAAAACATTGTGATATGACTGTATACAACATATTTTGAAATAATATGAGAACAGAAACTTTATAATTTCTGATCTCAACTTAAAATTTAAATTTGTATGTTTAGTGAAATATAACACTAAAATTTTAATAGTTAAGACTGTTTCAATTGCGCATTTAATAATAATGTTTCTGGTGAAGAATGATATCAAAGTAACGTAAAATTAGCAAACAATTTGCCTGATTTATCCTACGAATAAAGAAAATAAAATATTTAAAGCTGGAAGAAATAAAAAAAAACTAAAAATTAAGATAATATGTTCATGACCTTTTACTTTTTCTGTTAATTATTGTTTATTAATTTTTGTAATATATCTTACTTCCTTGATAACGAAATTCCTTTTTTGCTGGTTAACAATAATATTAAAGTATAAATGTACAAAACATGTATTTAATTTCTTAAAAATTAATGCATTTGAATTGATAATCACAAGTTAAAATATGAAAGAAAAATAATACAAAAGAAGTTTTTAAACAGAATTTTTTTCAAAAAATGGTAAACAATATACAATTGTTAGAAAACTTTGGAAAAATTCCACACTCAATAATTATTTCACTCATACTATAAATATTAAAAAATTAAAAAATAAATAATAAATTGATGATTATTCTTATTTTTAAAAATAATATTTACTGTAGCCTTAAGGCATTTTCATATTTTTTAGGTTATTTTACAAAATTTTGCTTCTCTCTCAATAGCATGCAAATGTAATTCCAAACTAATTCTATTTTAATTTAAATAAATCTGATTTATAAGAAATCTAATAGGGAAAACGTACTGCATTTTACAAAATTTTGTTTTAATGCTAAGATTTAAAAATAATTAAATAATAACTTTTAAAAAATATTATTTAATGCAGTAATACTGAAAGTTACTGTCAAATTCAAGTAGATATGAGACATGGTTTTACAAATTAAAATACGACGGGGTACCAATAAGTAACGAACATATAAATTTTCTTTGCAGTACAGAATTATTTGGTAAAACTGCGAATAGTCACAATAGGTGGCACATCTACCTACATCCAATGCAATAGAAATCTTGGTGATTCCATTCGGGTAGCGTGCATAATTAGCGATCATTAAGATAGTGTTTGTGATAACATCGTCGACTTTGGAGGAGCCACACTCAGTGATAAGATTTCGGTTGGGAGTTGGAGAAACTCATTCAGAAATAGCAGGTATTTACGGAACAGACTATTAACCATACCAATTTGGTATAATGGTGTTAAATGTTTAAAGACGAGTGGGATAGTTCTTGGGGGGGGGCAGCGTCTTCTTTAATTTGTGAAAATATTGATGCAATCGACAATGCCATACGAGAGAACCGTCGGTTGATGTTGAATGAAATAAAGGAACATTTCAACATTTCTTATGGAACTTCCTGAGACATCGATCATGAAAAACTGGAGTGCAGAGAAATTTGTTCATCCTGGTTACTGAAACAATTGTAGTTATATCATATTGGATATAAAATGACTTGCTGTCTGAAATATTTGCAGCTATACAACAACGAGCGTAATGAATTTTCGGTGGATATTGTCATGGGAGATGAGACCTGAGTATAAAATTTTACACTGAGATCGAAAGCTATGATTATAATGTGAAAACACCATCTGCGCCTGTACGAAAAAAGTTCAAAGTTCCATCTTCCTCTGGGAAATAGATGCTCCTTATCCTCCGGGAAATGAAAGGTGTGTTACTGGCGAAGATTCTTTTCCGTGGGAGTAGTGTCAATTCTCAAACTTATTGTGCAACGCTGACGAAACTGTGACGTGTTATTCGCAATACGCAAGGTGCAATATATGAAACCGTTCGATTGCTAACTTTTGTCCGCACATATCTCTCCAAGTTTGTAAGAAATTTTCAGGGGTTTGATTGAAAGTTTTAAAGTACCTTCCATGCATCTCGGACTTGGCCCCAGTGACGCACCCGTGGTGGTGGTGGGGTGTAAAGCAACATATGCAACCCCAAAGAATTTTTTCTTCTTCTAGAAATTGTAATGCTTCATGATATTTCTTTTATAATACTATTATAGATGCTCTAAGTTATACAAAATATTTGCCATCTCATGCTTAAAATTTTTCATGAATAAAGGAACAAATTATTCCATCTAAACAAATTCTCGAGAAAAGAATAAAAAAGTGTTTGCTGTCTCCAAAATGCTGTCATGGGTTAGTGTTTAAAGATGAAGAGAGGAGGGAGTATATCTATAGAATATGTACCCCTCCATTCCCAACGGTTTCCTGGGAAAAAATTACAGGATGTATTATTTTCTTCCAGACAGTGATAAATAAACCCCAACACAATCTTAAGAACTACCCAATCTCAGCGTATCACCTCTTTGGGAAGTTGAAACGTCCTCAAGCAGTAGTCTCGGCTTTCGTAAGCGAACAGTAGTCTCTAAATCCGGGTCGATGTAATTACTTTTGCTCAAAATGTTATGCTTATAATTTTATAACTCTAAATTTGCATGAAAATTTTCTTACATTTTTGATTCGACAATGAGTAAGAGCAAACACAATCGCTTTTAAATTAATTAAACTCAGCAACAAAAAAAAAATTTCCAAACGTCAATTTGAGACAGAAAATAGTACATTAAATTTAAGAGAAAATTTTAAAATCAGCAATCTGAATCGGAAATGGAAATACAAGTACAGAGCTAAAAAATTTAGAAATTTCCCAAATTTTTATAAAACTGACTTCGTAATTTGAAAAATATGATGTATCAAATTTTGTACATTGTAAGTTACATGACGAAGAAAAACAATTGATATTCTTGAAAAATGTTGGATGCCAACAGTAAAGTGATCAACCAGTAAAATAAAAGTAACAGTAAAGTGATTATGTAGCTACATGGAGTGATTTATTACAGGGCCACATGGTGGCAAATAGCAGAGTTAGATATTCTATTTCGAAAAGGCAAGTTAATGTTGGTAAAAGGGAAATAACAAACATGTAAAACGTCTACGATTCAGTACAAAAAAGACAATGTACACATAATAATGCTTAGAATGCTAAATAGCTTGTAAAATGCTATATAGTTTGTTTTCAATTTGCAGGGTTATTACGCAATGAAAAGCATTAAGAAAAAAAAAAAAAAAAAAAAAAAAAAAAACATTACTTTTCAGCAAAGATCTTTATTTTCAGGGTTCAGTACGCCATACAATAGCCATAATGCATATCTTAATTTCTTTTTAATTTCATGCTGCTCATTTTATAGCATATCAGGTGATACATTGGGACTATTAATATTTCATCGTGTTCCTTGTCGAATATGTGGCCAATTGTAATCTAGTGATCCTGATAGCGGACTCGCGACCGGCGTTTTTCATCGAGTTGAGGATTCGAGCCCTGATGCAACTATAGATCCAATGTAGCGGGGCTAATACTCGTTAAATCTGTCGAGTCTGCAAGTAGTGCGATGTTTGGAGAGGGAGCACCCGCTCAGGTTCTGTCCTCGCTACTTGACCAAGGTTCAGAAGTAAGAGGTCCATCGCCAATAGCCCACGTGTTGCTTCTCAATGCTACGTTAATAAACAATCCCAGTCACACCCTGCCGAATATATATGATGTTCCTTAAGTATCTTAAGTAAGAAACGAATCTTTTACGTGTTCTTTTATAAACATTTTTGTGCGCATAGTACTCCGTTCTAAATTAAGGATGCTCTGCAATATTGTTAAAATATTTTCCCTCCATATCTTTAACCAGTTTTGACATAGGAACGCTAACTCCACTGTTTACCGATAGGTGATTATGTAACGAATCTCATCATGCAACATATAGCCACTTAATAATATTTAATCATCATATTTAAGGCAACAATTATCACCGTTCTCAAGTAAAGGTGGGGGTACGGGACATTAGTGGTTACCTTGTAAATCTCATAAATATACCGAAATTTCTTAATTATTCTTATTTTCTCATATTCGATATGAAGGAATTAAAGTCGGTGAACCGTATTCACCGTATTATAGATGAATATCGAAAGTGATTAGCAGTATGAAGGTAGCATTGAAAATATAATTTCTTCAATAAACATTATACAGCTAGTCTGACACTGAGTTCGATGATCATAACGAAATATAACTCAGTTATAATTTAAGAAAATTGTTTTACTTGATTGTTAGAAAGACATGGAATTTACACACACACACACACACGACTTTGAATATCATACTAATATTTTTATATTTTGCTCATCTGCAAAATATGTAGAATGGAGTTCCAAGCTTTAAAAATCTCAAGCCATCGTTTTTTCCGAAATAATACCCACTTCAAGTCCCTTTGTGCTTTATTTTACATTATTTTCATATTTTGAATTTGAGGTGTATCCAATAGTAAAATAAATAAACTTAAAAAGCGTTTGTTTTGAGAAGTTTTGATACATCTATATACAGGGCGAGTCCAGAACAGAGATTCCCTATTTGATCCAGATGAACCTCTTGGGAGTCTATGTAAGTTTAAGAAAGGTCTATAATATTCAAGGGTTCTACTAGGAGCCGATGACATTATTTTTTTCTATTTTAAAAATTATATTTAATTTACAGAAATATGGATTGTAATTGTGCAATTACAGTTTGTGCTTCTGAAATGTTGTTCATATTTGTACAATTGGGAATAAAAATAGTATAAAAAATAAAACATACACCTATTAAATAACTTTTCTCTAATTTTATGTTCCTATTCTTTATAAAATTGTTGTTTTAAGTTATTTTTGTGAAATTATAAGTGTTATGATTATATTGTATGCTGTATATTATAGAGAAGAATGTAACCTACGAAAAAAACTATTCATTTACAAGATTCAACGTTGGAAAAAGTTTGAAATATGTTGTCCAGAACATTAAGACCACTTTTTATAATAATGGTTGAAATTTTCTTCTGTAATTTATTTAAGGATACAGAATTAGTGCACATAGGAAAAACTAGGTTTTTCTGTTAAAAATATAAAAATTTTTAAAATGAAAAGCTGTTGAAGAATTAGGCATATGCGAAGCATTATTCCATAGAAATGAATAAAATGTAAATTTTAAAATCAATTGCAAATATTCTTTCTCCGAAATAAGGGGAATTTGTAAAGTTATTCTAATACTCATAATTTTACTTATAATTTTATGTTGTTTAGCGAAAACAATTTAGAGTCAAATTTTTTATTTTAAAATAAACGAGCAATTTTTTTTCTTTACCTACGCAAATAATTCAATACTTAGAAAATTGATCTCAAAAATCCTATTTGTTTCGAACATTAAGCAAAAAGAGATTAAATTTTCATTTAAACTTTCTCAGAATGTTTCATTTTTGTATTCTTTAAATAAATTATGTAACTGAATTGATAGCAGTTATAAGTCAGTGAAACAAAAACCCATACATCATATGTTTGGATTCTTAAAGATGTCAACACTTTTAAGATTATTCAAGTACTTTATGTTATTAATCTTCCTTTAATTTGGTCATTTGAAATTAAAAGGTAACTAATCAAAGAAAAAATAATAGTTGGAATGAGAAAAACAATCAGTTATATTTTCCGATTAGCAAGTATTAAGTCTTCCAAAATTTATTTCAAATATCAGGTACTAGCCATTTTTTGTTTCGCTGAAACAAAGCAATAAAAAATGGGGGGAATATCTAATATACAACCTTTAATGAAATTTGAAATTAAATAAAGTATATAAAGAATTAAGGTATAAGTCTTATTTACATCCCACAGTTTGATGAAATAACGAAGAAACTATTAAGATTTTTACTGCCAGCTCATGAAACCATTTTCTCGATTGTAATAAATGCCACAATTGTACGTTGTTTTGTGCTAGAGTAAGAGGTACTGCCATATTTATTTTGGCATGACAACCACTGAAACAGCATGAATTTTGTAAAAAGAGTTTGTTCACGTCTCACCCATATTCCGGTGACCAGGACTTTTTTGCAATTATCATGCATTTTACTATTTCCTTTTCTTTTTGCAAATATTTAGTAATTTTCGAATAGTTAAGTGGTAATTTGTGACGAGGGCTATTCGCAGTTTTCTATTCACTAACCTCGGGAACTTTTTGTAAATTGAATTGCATACAATTCCATATGAAACGTAATTAGGCAATTTAAAGGAAGATAAAAAATATAGTGAAATGTGAATTGGAGATAATGATATTTCAGTGAAATAGAATTGAAGTGAAAAAGCAGGGTGATAGAGGATAACAAGTTCGTAGAAGTTGTAGATTGGAGTGAATCATCACAATTAACCATTTATATTGAAAGAAGGTGGAAGCGTCATCTTATCAGAATAATAGGAGTCAAATATGCTTTATGTGGTTTGGTAAGAAAAGAGTTTTATGTGCAATATGTGGTGATAAGCTAAGATAAGCTGTTCAGTAATAAACTGTATTATCTTTCTCTTATGTATCTTCAATTGGAGTTTTGAAATTATTGTATATTTAATTAGAATTTAAGATGGCAATGGAGATAGATAATGAAGGAAATACGTTCACAAACTCAGGAATTTATAAAATATCTTTTTAAAATTATAGTTAGTTTAGTTTAATTTTTATTAACGTCGTACTAGAAACAACACGAGGGCTATTGACGACGGTCCTCGTCATTTTGAACCTCGGTCAAGTGACGAGGTCGATACCTGAGCTGGCTCCCCCTCTCCTAACTTCTACAACACACCAACGGGAGGACTTTGGGCCTCGACAAATTTAACATGCATCAGCCCCGGCTACATAGCGGGTCTTCAGCAGCCAAGGTTCGAACCCGCGACTGAACGAAAACCGCCGGCCACGAATCCGAAACCATGATGGCTAGGCTACAGCGGCCTTTTAAAATAATAAAAATTTCTTCTTAGGAAAATATTTTCGAATCACAAAAAATATGTGCTCAAATACTGTGGAGAAATGCTTGCTATTTTTTTTTTTTTTTTCATTCACTGATGTGATATTATACAACAATTTAAGAAAAAAAGCTATTATCAGTTTCTATGTTAACATTTAAGTGACTTTATTAATGAAACTACATAAAAGATGAAGACTTGGAAATGAGCCTAAATGACCTGACATGTAGTAACGAAAGGAATGCATTTTCATGACAAAGCATCATTTAATTATTCAAAATCTTGTAACAAGAATCAGCACAAAAGTGTTTTCATTGTCCTCCTGATTTGCTTGACCTCGTACTTTGTTAGGGATAAAACATGGTCAAAGGAGAAACATTTCCGTTTTAGAAATGTGAACACAATTGTTACGAAACTAATGTAAATCGAAAGAATTAGGCATATTAATTCAGTTTTGGAAGTATTAGCATAATGATGACACAATAAGATTGCAGTATCAATTAGTATTTTATCTACAATATAGCTCAGAGTTTTAAAACTATTAAAATTTATACATTACTTATGTGCTTAAAATTAAATGAACAAAGATATAAAGAAACAAAATCATTGTGAATGTTAGAAAATAGAAACCGGAATTCATCTTAAAAAGATTTTTACAACTAAAGGATCAGTTCATTTTATTGTGCTTTTAAATTATTGTGTTAAATTGTGTATAGTAAGCGAACAAAGCAGGTATTTTATAACAATAATTATTAAAATTATTGTTATAAATTAACACAAAATTTTAATAAGTATTTGGTTCTTTTAAATATTAAAAATAACTAAGTTAAATTTAAAAAAAAGTTAACTATTGATGAACTGCGTCAAATAAAATACCAAAAATTATAAATAAAACTTCAAAATTGGATATGATTGCTAGAAATGATTCGGTAAAATTCAAAATATTATGTAATAAATTGAATTCAAATCTCAATGTGCAGTTTAGAAAAACATTTATGAAACAAGGAGTAGGAAACGCTAAATGGAAATAGTTACTAATTTCATAAATACATATTAAAATCATTATTATTCATCATTTTTTGAAAATTTGCTGAATGACAAAATAATACCAAATATTAATTATATAATTTGCAAAAATAATGTTACGTTATTAATGTTGTTTTAAGTCTAAACTGGCTTATTTTAAGTAAGCATCATAATTTAAAGCATATCGCTTAGTTTATCGTTTGCTTATTAACTTTAGTTTTAATGTATATTTGTGCATATATTTTATTTTTCTAATTTGAGATTCTGTACATTTCTGAAATTTTGATTATTCTTAATAATAATATAATTTCTGAAGATGTGATGGTTGGATCCGTAAAATTAGTTCACTTTTTCCATTTCGTAGTATAAGATAGTATTTAAATTATATTACTCTATTTTTTTACATTAATTCCTTTCTTTTCTCTTGAGATTTGTTATGTTTTGGGTTACTTCGCATTTCACTAGTTTGTAATTTTTAATTGATTTAACTAAGTAGTAATTTTTAATTTATATATATATTTGAAGTAAAATTATTGCGTATAATTTGTACTTCGGTAAACTCGTGACTTTTTTAATTATTATATATGTATATTAATAATTTGGAATAATATTTTTAATTATATTGTTTTGGTAATTTTGATAATTTACTGATTTTATCAATTAATTCTGTAGTATTTGCAGGATCTTAGTTTTCGTAATTCTTTTAAATTTGTTTGTAGAGATTATAATCGTGAATTTTTTAAGTTTGATTTTGTATAATTTAAAATAATGTCTATTTAGCACTGATAACTATTTACATTATTATATATATATATATATATATATATATATATATATGTGTGTGTGTGTGTGTGTGTGTTTATATGCACATACATATATATATATATCCCATTTTAAGGTAAAAAACTTCAATTAAACACGTTCAAGAAAAAAATAACACAAAAAAGCTTACAAGCATATTTTTATAACTAATGACCAGTTATTAAGCCGCAACTTATTTTGATATATAAATTTAAGCTAATTATTTTAACTAAATTAAAACAACAAGAAAATATTTGTTACTGTTGACAAATTTAAAATCAGAAACAAAGCCTTTTCCTTCATTCTTCTGATGATGATCAATTTACAGATTACGTTTAAATTTATTCAGGATGTTTTACATGAATTACTCTGCTACAAAAGTCTCACCAAAATACATTTTCTCCTTTTATTGTGATAACGAAATTAGAAACAGCATTTTCAGACTATTTTCAATGAAATGGTAAAAAGGGAACCAGACTACTGATAAATGATACTTTAATAATCCATTGTTATTAAATTCATTATAACCACAAGTCGAAGTAAATTTTTGAGAATTACAAAACTCATTCTAAATGAAAACAAAGTTATTAAAAATGTGTAATTTTCCATTTTAAATGCACAAGCTTCGTGATCTTAAAAATAGAAAATACAAAATGATTCTTTTATAATTATTTCTAGATTCAAACTGAAACCAAATAGGGTAAAAAAAAAAAAAAAAAAAGAACGAGAAAATGCTGTTAGGAATGAAACTCGTAATGAAGTCAGACAGCTGAAAGCGCTTGAATTTGAATCATAAGACAAAAAACATCTGCAAGTATGTTTTTTTTTTAAAAAGTACGAAAAATACCATTCCTCCACCAAAGGGACTATCAAGTTATGCAAATTTCCGTTCAAATAAATCCAATCAGAGATGAATAGAAAAACTACTTCATGTAGAGGTACGAGTCCTTATTGAAGCTATTTATTCTAAAAATATTCGATGTGAAAAGGCGTGTTCTTTTTAAATATTTAAATTCGTACAAATTATTTTAGATTAGTTAAGAAATTGAATCCTTTTAAAGCATTTAGTCCATTCAGCGTTTATTACTCGAATTGAATATCTTTCTTCATTACGATAAGATTCACATTCGTGGACGTTTACGTAATCAACATTCATTTTGGATGACATTTTTGGATGTGTTATTTAGTAATTTTTATTTTCTGACAAGCGCTTAATCATCGAGTAATATTATCTTTTGAGATTTCTTCCTATTTTATTCGAATATTTGGGGAAGAAATTTATGCTAGAACACATAATCAAACCCAGGGATAAATTAGTGAGTAATACAATTATTTTTTGAAGAAATTCGCAATGATATACATGTGCATATATGAATCATTAGATATTCGTTTTTCTTATTCTCGTCATAAAATTGCAAAGAAAGTACAGAAAAAGAAATTATTTCTCAATATCGATAATAGACGAATTCTAAAAAATAATTTTAAAAAAATTCTAAAAACTGGCAATTTTTAGATTTTTCTTACATTTACATGTTAAAGTTTACATTCAGGTAATATTTATTTTTATTCAATGAAATGTAGATTATATCTATTAGAAAAAATATTTTTAAGAACGCACATTTGTAAAACTCATTTATAATAATTTAAGAACAAGCCCGTATTACGTTAAAGAATCCAATACATTCAAATTACTTTTTATAAAGTTGTAATTTTCTTAAGTAATTATAAAGCGCGTATGAAACTCTTAAGTATAACAAAAGGATTGCTATCTAATAACAAAACAAAAATCAATTATTTAGGTTCGAAAATTGATATTTAACAGATATTTATTATTTAATTGATACTTAAAAATCGACTTAAAATACGTGGTTTATTAATTAGAAAATGGTTCAATAGTCTCACATAGGTGGAAAATTTGATTGCACTCTTTTGCAAAATTGATGAAATTCGAATAAAACTGATATTTCAGGAATGTGATTTTGAAAAGAAATATATCACTTTAGTTTAAAAATTAGTTTTTCACTAAAATTTATGAAAATTTCGAAGTGATACAAATATTCAAAATCAAACTTTACGTTATTTTATAAAAAAAACATAAATCAATATTTATTCCAAAATTTATAATAATTACAATCAAATAAAGTACAGTTTCAATATTTAATCCAGCTTAAAATGATTTTGGATTGCTATGCCAATAGCTCCATTGAAAAATGAAAGAACAGCAGATAACATGAATCAAAATTCTATACGCTTAAAGTTACGTCAAAAAAACGTATAAACTTTTTTTTACAATACTTACTTCATTTTAATAAGTTAGTAATTGAAACATTTTTATGTCCTCTCTCATACTAAATTTTATAAGATGCTAAAACAGAAACATATGTATTTTGTTTATGAATTTTAAAGAGGTTCATTTTTCTTGATTAGATAACTGTCGCTTTAGTTTATTACTTTATTTATTTTATTACTATTTATTTAAGCCTTCTTGCATTACAAAAATTGTTCTTATTGATTGTAATGGAAAATCAATTAATATAGTCACAATTTCTTTCTATTATGTAAAAGATTCTATTTATATCTACCTTCACAAGATAATTCAAGTTTGCCATCTTATTCATTTTGACTTTGCAGAAGCGTAATAATAATTATAAAAAGAATCAGTAAAATAAAGAAAAGCCAATATTCTGATTTTTTTTCTGACAGAACTTCCTGACCAGAAAATTTTAAAAGTGCATTGTTTGGGATCCATTGAGGAAAAACCAACGCTGAACTTTGAATTTTATTGAACGGTTTCGTCTGATTAGCCGACCATTTATTTATGATGTGACATGTATAATAAAAGGTACTACAAATTCTACGAGAGGTTCGAAAAGTACTCGTATTTGAAGAAAGATGGCAACATTAAGGTAAATTGTTGGAACCAATGAGAGCTGCAATCTGTTAATTAGAGCCGAAACAAATATGACATTGATTCATTAGTTAGTTTTGATTTGATAATCATTTGTTGTCAAATAAAAATTTGATTGCTTCCGCGTCGAGATGTCATCATCCTTTAGCGTCGAGTTATCCCCGTCGATGATAAATAGATTCATCGTTGTACACCGAAAACGAAGCAAAAATCAAAACATTGGGGTTCTTCCAGTAAATCTGCTTCAAAGAAGGTGAGGATGATCTCATCGGCAGAAGTTATAACGAACAATTTTTGAGGAGCAAAAGATTTCATGAACACGAATACGAGTAACTGAGACTGACAGCTGTCTTGTGAGTCATTATGCTTTCTTTAAACAAACCATTTTCAATGTGACGGGTGCCATATCTTGGATTTTCTAAAGACTTATTGAAAGACTCTCGGATATAAAATTATATATAAAGATTTTCTCGACAAATATACTTTTTTCGCCATTTATCAAATGGCACTCCCAAACACAATGACATCTCATAGAGAAATAGGGGTTGCGCGCCAATTTCGAGAATTCTTCTCATGTGTTAGGTTTCCTCAAGAAAGAAGATTTATGCACGGGATCAACATATCCTTACACATCCGTTTTCAAATTGTTAAAAGGTTAATGTATATTTAATTTCACCTTTACATGAGAAACAATCTCTCCAATAATTCTTGTAAAAAACGTGTAAAATAATAATGTTTTCTTGAAAACAGAAGGATAGTTTGAGACTTTAAAAATCAGTAAAAATAACGCAACAAACCATCTGAAAATTCAAAATTCTTGTTAGAATCACATGAACTTTGTGTAACATATTACTTGATTACATGTACGCTGATAACTGATTTAACTATAATACTT
>BMAW01004055.1:586906-632709 GCA_019974015.1 Nephila pilipes
ATTACATGTACGCTGATAACTGATTTAACTATAATACTTTATTACATGTACGCTGATAACTGATAACTATTTGTTGATTCAAGGCACAATTACTGAATATTCATGAATTTTATTTTTATTCTCTTAAAAGGTAATTTTCTCTTCTGATGTTTTAAGCTGAACACCAAATTAAAAAAAAAAAACAGATTTTGGACCAAAATATTTCAGTATATGTTGAAGTTACAATGTTGGAATTTTCCGTCACTTAAAAAAAATTAAAAATAAAATATCTATATGGAATTGACATATAGCAGCCAAATTATGAAAATCAGGAAAGCAATTTTTAAGATTTGTAAAATGCAATCCGAAAAAACTGTATTTCTTAGAGTTTTGATCAATCATATGGAATCATAAAACTCATGTAAAAATTTTAATTAATTTTTTTTAAAACTCATGTTAAATAAAAATAGGTAAAAAAGAACTGGATATATAAGAAAATGAGTAAATAATAATTTTTTCCTGGGAAAAACACAGTTGCTTTTTAATTAAATATAGTCCTATCTGCACAAGTAAAATATATTCGAAATTAAGTTCCTTAATTAATGAAAAATAATATTTAAGAAAAAAAATATGTACATTGTATGAAGTACATATAGATTAATTTTTACGTCTATTGATCAGCATAAATATTTTGAAATACATTAAAACTTGATAAATGTTATTATTCGCTTAAATTATACTACGTGACAAAGTCGGAGCAAATATTAGTCATTTTAATAATGAATATGACCATTTTAATTTTTGCGGAATAAGAATTAAAAGCAAATTATTTTAGAAATATTATTATAACATTAACAACGATAAATTACAAAAATCAAAGATGCAGCTTTCATTATACAAATATTCGGCGAGTCATCTTTAAAATGAAACGCTACATATGCAGAACTTCCATTAAGTTTGATAAATTCCTTTGAATAATCACCATTGTTCAATTAAAATTTCTGTCAACAGCAAACGTGCATGCATCAAAACTTTTTGATTAATGAAATCTTTCATTTCATTAATGGAAATATTCAACTTGAGGTTAAAAATCATTATCAAAAGAGATTACTCGGTAAAGTGGCTGCTTCTGAAATTTAGATACAACAAACGATAATGTATTGTATCAAGTAACGGTACTGAACGTGGAGGAAGGTATGTGCACACACGCAATAGGATAATGAATCATATTTCTTAAGATTCTTTGGCGAGTTTTATAGTTTTTTCCTCAACGCGGAGAATGCAGAATATCTTCATTTAAAACAATGGATATTTATCTGATAGTATTATTCGACAAAGATACTTTTTCCTAATATGCAAAATGTGAAATTTTCTTAAGACTTTTAATATTGAATTAGGGAAATGGAATCAGTTTCTTGCATTATAAATTGTATTTCCCAAAAGTGATGAATATGAAGATCTGGAACATTTTATCTTTGTCATTAATCAATGAAATTGACTTTATAATTACATTCCCTTATTAATAATGTAATATCTCAAATAGATCAGAACAAAAAATCTTGGAAATTTACTTTTTTCTACATATTGCAATTTTAAATAAATATGAAATACTTTTAAATTTTAGCAGTTTTTTCCCATAAAAGCATGCTATTTCAAGAATTATTTCTTATGAGTGAAAAAGCACAATTTCCTCTCTTTTTCTTTTCATAACTTTTTCATAGATGAATTATCTGTGAATGACGAGTTTTTAAATAATTTTGAGATCACTTATGTGAAAAAATTCTTATTTAGAAAATGCATTTGATTATTCATGCATTTTATATGTATTATTATTACATTATAATATACTATAAAGAAAATATCAGGGCTAAAATATCAATGATATATTTTCTTTTAATTTAAGTATAAGCAATTATTCTTACTTGGAAATTAATTATGATTGTGGTTTCACAGAAGCAATAAAGAATTATCCATATTTATTAGTTTGTTTTTCGATCACATTTTCTACTGTCTTTCATGGGTCACTTTTTTGGGGGAAGAGACGTTTTTAAAATGTTATTTTATCAGTATTTATTTTTATTAATTTGTTTGGTTATTTTGACAATTTTTAGGAGTTGCGAAAATATATTTCTTAAATCATATGTCAATTGGAGTCAAATATAATTTCGTTTTCTTCCTTTGTTGAACTTATATATTGTAGAATCTGCAATGTAGATTATTTCAATGTAACGGTATACTTCGGAAAATTGTTAATTTAATGTCGAAGTAATATTATTAATTTTTATTAATTCGCTTGCCATAACTATATTTTTTGGCCGTTTAACAATAGTTCAGATCATTTTTTTTCATAGTAAGGTCTTTGAGGCATTGGTAATTACATTAGACAAACAATGCAATTTATATCTAGATTTGAGGGGTAGTTCCTAACAAATTATGAACCTGTGGAAACGCCACTCTCTATTGGATAATTGCATCAAATGAACATAATCTGACTTCCATTTCTAGAGGTAACATTTTATTATGTTAGGCTATAAATATCATTAATTTAATCATCGTAAAGGAAAATCATTACTGCTCTATGTGAAGGATTATAATTTTAAAAAAATATAGTTTTTCTCAATCGTAAAAATAATATATATTAGTTTTGAAAAAGAAACGATAATATTATACATAAAATTCTGAGCGAATAGATGTCTTTTGTTTGAAAATGTGTTTTTATAATTTAGTTATAGCTTATAATGAATTCTTGTACAGTCTTATTTGACTACTTTTGTATAATATTTTTGAAGTACGTTTCAATGTTTGGTCCTTATGTTCTTCAATTTTGTAACTGTTATTTCATGAAATTGTAACTGTTATTTCATAAAATTGTAACTGTTATTTCATCGTGATGCTCAAATTTCGCTTTTGTCGTTAATTTGTTACATCGTAAGTCACTAAAGTTTCACACAAGCAGAATTCAGTGCAAAAATCAATTGATATTTATTTATAATCTAGAAATTAATATCTGTATTACATAAATGGATGAAAATCCTCACGTATCCACAAATAGAGTAACTAAAAGTTTTTCTTGTGGAGGGGTCTGAGTCAAGGCTCATTCCAACAACGAATTACTCTTTCTTTTTAGCTTAACCACACGTCTAATCTCGTAGTTAAGACCTTCCTATCTCTCTCTTAATTAGAACTACTCCCCATTTCCTCCAACCTCTTATATTCGTTATATTCCTCTTATTCACAACACTTTAATATATATATATATCCAAGCTGATTCGCATAATTCACAAGTCAAAGTTCTCTGATTAAACAACTGATAAATGTCCATTAGGTCAAATGAAGGAAAATACATCTGATAATATATTATTTTTTGGCTAAAAATAAAACGATTTCCGGATGAAGTTTAAGAAAATTCATTACAAGTAAGTACATTAAGCTCCTACATAAGTACAAAATAAAATACATCTTTACAGAAAGGTCAAGATAAACTGAAAGATTAAAATTGAAATTTAGATAAATCAAACGGAATAATGTAACAAAAACAAATTTGTAAGGATAAAATATTGGGCTCGAGAATCATACACACAAAAATATCACAAAGAAAACTATGTATATTGAGGAAAAATCATTGTTGTTGGTACGAAAAAAGATACTAATGGAAAAACCATGAAAAAACAAACGTGAAAACAGCGATACATATCTGATCAAGCTCGGAAAATTTGTCTAAACTGTTAAAATGTCAGTCTTTAAGGAAGTTTTGAATAAGAGTGCACAGACAAGAAAGAGGGCATTAATGCTAGTAAAAAATGTATGCTAGAATCATTAGCAGCAGCATATCTCGATTATCTAACGGATTACAGAACAGTTTTGTAATAATTCATGTATTAATAAGATTAGAAATATTCTGTATTTAATTCATATCGTAAGTGTTCAAGGAAAATGCTATTCAAAACAAATTTATACACCATAAAGGCAAAATTCTCTTTCATCTACCCCAAACAATCCAAGCATTTTTTTTTTACCATTGACGTAAACATTTATTTTTACCTTTAGATTTTGTATATTATAGACACTGAGGCGGGTACTCATATGTTAATATTGAAATTTGTTCATTATGTAAGAATTTTTTTTTTTTGACTTGAATAATTTATTTCATTTTCTTCCAATTATATTGTATCAGTTTTCAAACTCATAGTAAAGTTAATTACTTTAAAATAAAGTTTTAAAAATTAAAAATAAGTTTTGACTAATATTGTAAATTAGTCGAAATTTATTACTGATGTTATAAAATTTGTTTTTATGATTTATACTCTTTTTGATACTTACTGTTGTTAAGATATATATTTAAGACACCTTTTATTAGCATTAATACTTGAAACCAGATATAGCTTAAGTGCATTAAAAAATTCTTTCATACTGAGTGTAGACACTTAAATTAGTTCAAACATTTACATAGATAAAGTATGATGGTTATTCAGCTTAAATATGATAGATGGTGAAATTGTTTTATTTTTTTGATGTTATTTGATAAATAAATTCAACTCCCAAACAACAATCATCAGGGCAGATTATAATTTGTGAACTGTGGATTACTAGTGCCAGTCCGACACACATATTGCTATACAGATAAACAGTACGGAATAATAGGACATATAAAAATTATTGCGCCTCATTTTCAAATACAAAAAGTCACTAATAAAAATTAGAATACTAAATCATTTACACGCTTTTATATCTTAGAAAAATAATAACAAAATGGATATTTAATTTACCTTTTGATATAGTTTTCGTTTTAAGAATAAAAAGAATCTAATAAAGAAAAAAAGGTTATGTTACAGTAATAAATATATGATCTGTAAAGAAGGACTAATTAGTTTTTTTATATTCCTCTTTCATTAATCCTTTTAATAAGAATATGTATTGTTCAACCAAATGCACTTTAATAAGAATATTAAGTTTTTACAGAAAAAAATATTTTTGATACATAATTTTGCTTTTGTATACTTACCCACAATTCTGTGTATTGTAAATTTATCTAAAATACATATAAACATGTTATATAAGTTATCAATGAATCTTTTAAATTAAATAATATGATAATAAACGTTTTTATTTTTAAATTTTTTTAGTTTTTTTTAAAAAACTTTTAACATAAATGCAGTATTTAGATATAATTGCCATGGTTTCACAATTAATAACAAAGGTTGAGGGGAATACGATACATTTATTCTTAAGTAGTTATTTTTATCGACTCAAAAATATAAACTTTTGTTAGAAATTTAAAGTAAATGGTCTGAATTTTCAATGCATTAAAATGAAATACTTAAATGTACTTCAAAGTTGCTTTTTCTTCTGAATTTATATTTTTAGATCATCTTTCATGATCGAAATACATTGTTATCCACTTTATAAAAGCACTTTTGTCTAAATCAGGCATCGAATAAAATACGAAATTTAACGATATTCTTTTATGAATTATATTTGATTCCATCGGTTTTGCTTCGTCACCAAACCAAACGATCGAAAATTCTTTAAGAGTCAAAAATGATAAAAGGTATTCCACCGAGTATAGTTTTCAAAAGATTTCGATTTTTTTTTCAGCAGCAAATCAATGGTCTTTGCTTATGAAAAGAAATGATATTCTCCTTAAAATCTTTTGTTACCTTACTCGGGTGGATATTAAGCTATTTTGGTTATAAATAGATTCTTTATTCTTGAAAAAATTGATTCTTAAGAAACTACTTTTTTATCAGTTGCTTGTATATACTCTAAGATATTTTTATTGAGTTTTTCCCTTCTGTTTGTATATTTAAATAAATACAGCACATAAGGTTTTACTTTCCTCTTTATAAAATTGTTACTAACAAGAATTACATATTTTTAGGTTTTTTTTTAAACACAAGTATGCGTATACAAAGAGAATTTAAAAATAAGTTTTTTCTTTGCATTATGTAATAAATTTTGATAAGATTCGTTAAAATCTTTTAGATTTTATCTTAAGTAAATGAACAGGTTTATTAATTTCCATTAGATCGAAATTCAAGCAAATTAATTTAATCAATAGTTAATTTTTTTATCTGTAAATATATATGTTTTGAGTATATTTGAATGAATAACTAATATTTTAATACTAAAATTTTTAAGTTTTGTTAATTTTAAATTTTAATTAATGCTAATTTTTTTTAATTTTTAGTACCAACATTTTGAAATTGGATCTTATTTGCTAAAATAGCTTCGCTAAAATGATATAAGATTGGTTGCTTCTATTTTTAGTTCTTATTTGTTCTATCCAAAGTTTGCTTGTTTGTAGAAATCTACAAATTGTAAGAAATACATGTTGATTTGATAATATAGTTTGGCTTACTAACAATTATAAATATACGATGAAATTATTATTAGGATGGGATGCATCATATTTCAGATCAATGCATAATGTATTACAATAAGTAAAACAAACATATGTCGAGAACATTGAAAGAACAAAGAAAACGTTTTATGAAGAAATAAAAATTGACACGAGGAAAAAATACTGGAAAAAAACCCATTTCGAGTAATTTTTCCTGGGAAGGAAAATACGATGCCTTAAACAAAGAAGTTATAAAAAACAACGACTCCACTACATTTGATGAAACAACATTTTGAAATGCAATTACGCACTCGGGAAAGAAAATGCGCGCAAAATTTCGCATCAAATAATCACGCAATAAAAAACGAAGCTATGAAATTTCCTTCAAAAATACATTGAAATGCATTTATCGAAAATATATCGAGCGCAGTTCAGTTATGAAAGTGCTTAAGAAATAGGATTAGGGATTTAAATCTTACATTTAACATACCCAATGAAAAGAAATAATTTGTCATCGTTTAAAAATTATAAATCTTATAAATTTAATTATCTCTAAATTAAAAGAAGCAATTTTAAGCTAGTTTTTTTTCTTCTCTCTTCTTTTTAAAAATATGAATATAAAACAACACAAAATTTCCTTTTCCATTCACAGTTGTTCCTATCGAACATTTTAATCTATATATTGGTAAAATAATTTTAAAATTTGATTCACTTTACACGGTATCATATATTACAATGCAGAAGGAAGTTATTTTTTCCCCTTTCCTCCTGCGCCTAGAGTGAATTTTTTACGTTAAAACCATTTCATGATCGCTTAATAAAAGCATGTGGTACAGAAGTAAGTTAACAAGATATCGTTTTGGTTTCAATCGCATTTATAAACATGTAGTGAAAATTAATTTGCAATATGATTCTGATATCTTTTGATAAAGTAAGAAGTTCTATGGTACACTCCACATATATATTGTTTGCAATGAAAATTCCGAATACAATTCATTGATTCAATTGTAAAAATTGCAATTGAAAAAATACTGACTTGACATATTAATGAGTGAAAGAAAGAAATTATACATGTTTAAATCAATTGTTGGTCAAATTTACTTCTTAGATTGGCATCTAAAGCGTGATCCTTTTCAGGATGGCTGTCACGTGTATGTGCCGGTGTGAAACGTACTCATCTTCAGGCTGCCACACCACCGTAGCAGAGCGTTATGTGCACTGCCTGCTGTCACGCACAAGCGTCAGTCTTGGAACCTTTTCAAAACTAATATTTAGGGCATAAGATACCATCATATGTCCATAATATTTGGGACAAACATAGATTTGACCTTCTACTTCTGATGAGACAGAGATGACTCACATGAAAATGGATTTTGATTATATAAACTTAAGGCAAAGGCATGTTTTCGTTTTTCAGATTTCCAGATATCTGGCGAAGGAGATTTATTTTTGCTGGAGAGTTGGTTGGGTTGGGTTGGGTTTATAGTCAAATTTCTAATCGATAATTTAATCTTGTATATGTAAAATTTAAGCATTACAATGTCCAATTGTTGAGTATTTTTAACTGAAACTGAATTTGCAGAAATGATGCAAAATATTTCAGATAATGATTCTGAAACAAACTCAGAGACTAGCGAAAGTGATACTGTAATATATTTTGATTATTCTATAGATAATATTTAATTAACGCCGTCACCTTTCAGAAATTTTATGAATTTAGGCTTTGCAGCAAAAAGCCTTCGACTTGGAGAGACGCTGGCGAGAAAAACAGTCGGTCGCTTTGTACGCGAGCTTTTACGCCTGCCGTCGTGAAAAGGTTTTTGCGCAGCTGATACTAGTAATAATGGACAGTTGCAGTCATTTGTAAATTTCTGAGAAGAGGATTTTTTGTCTATAGAGGCATAATATCTTATAGAAGGTCGTATACTTATGTTTTTAACTGGTATTAAAAGAAGAATTGTAGTGGATTTTGACGTTAGGCACAATGGAATTGAACGATCAATTTTTAAAATTCTGTTTCTGTTAAACTGTCGATCTTATTTTGCCACTAAGCTATTTTTTCAGTCGAATAAGTAGATTTTAACTCTGGTACCAAAGTTGGTTACTGTACATAAAATATTAGTATTTTCAGTTTGTTAGTAGAACTTAGGAATTCACTTCATATAAGTTTAAATCGTCAATCGGTAACGTATGAAAATTTAAAAAAACGCTCTGAAACTAATTTAGATCAATCTGTGTTCAAGCTTTAGTTTAGTTTTATTAACATCGCACTAGAAGCAAAACGAGAGCTATTGGCGACGGACCTCGTAATTTTGAACCTCGGTCAAGTGACGAGGACGACACCTGAGCTGACAACACCCTCTCCTAACTTCCACGCTGCGCCAATGGAAGGCATTAGAGTCTCGACAGATTTAACTTTCATCAGCTTCGCTACATTGTGGGTCTTCAGAAGCATCAGGGTTCGAACTTACGACTCGACAGAAACAATGTCGGCCACGAGTTCGCGACCGTGACCACTAGGCTACCGCGGTCATATGTACAAGCTATATCCAAGCATAAATATTCAAGCCATCTATATCTAAGCTATTCAATCCAAGATGAAAAGGATTTTGTTTCCCTTATCCATCTTGAAATACGTTGTCGAAATATTCACTATTTATACTCGTTCACTTTAAATAAATAAACTGAATGTTATATAAGAGACAACAGATGTGTTTAATTTTTTTTTAAAATTCAAAAAGAAGCAATGAAATCGCAATTTTCCAAGTTTAAAACCAAACCGCAACCTATTGAATCCTTCTTGAGATAAGTGATGACTTTTATAGAGAACTTATTCATGTGTGTGTAGATGAATCTCAATCAGAAAGATCATAATTATGGGACAATTGAGATTCATGAAATATTACATTTTCATTTTATATTGAAAAGAGATGGACTAATCTAATTTTAATATGACTATACATACATACATTCACAAACACACACACACGCACACACGCGCACACACACACACACACACACATATATATATATATTTGTATTTCGTTTTGACATCGTATGAATTATAATCATTTATATATTCTGAAAGCGGATTTAATGACTTGTATAATCTTTAAATGAGCCCAATAATTACTCAAATAAGTAAAAAAAAGATACATTTCTGAAGGAGAGTGTTATTAATTTTAAGTTAAGTAAAATTCCCATTAACGCATTAATTATAATTTAATTAAAATCAAATGATAATATAACTTTACAAAATGAAAATTTTCGTTTGAGAATTTTGTGTAAAGATTATGTCGTAAAGTAATTGGATTTCTCTTTTACTGTATTTGTTTTAGTATTGTTTGTTAAGGCAAGGATGTTTTTATTGCTAAAGCATCTGGAAGAATATATTTTTTTGTATCTTTTAATAGCGTTTCATTTAAGAACACGTGTTGAAAGATAAATTAATTCACTTTTTTTTTATTTGTATTGAATAATTTTCAACAGAAATATATCCTTCCATTTACATAATTTTTCACTTTTATAATTCAGCTTATGATACATACTCTTCCTTTTCCATATGGATTCCTGAGTTACTAATAGGCACAGAGCCTAAGATAAAACTAAACGCGTGCAAATGCTTTTTCTTCCTTTGCATACTAATCGTTGTAATAAGGGAATATTTTCAACAAATTGTCATAATGCGAAACATATCATTATAACACCCTCGATACTATATTTTTGAAAAATTCTTAAGCTATTTGATACAATCATATTTATCAATTTTTTAGATCATTGTTATTCTTGTATTAGCTATAACGTCGATAAGAAAGGAAGTAATATATTATTTATGAAAAAATATTTTTTGTCTCTAACTCATGGTATAGTAACCTATCTTTAATTCTGCACGTTCGGCCGCTCCTCATTAGCGGTTTTACCAGATTATTGAGCGTCAATATCGTTTGGACAAGACGTATTAAAGATAAAAAGATAAATTCCTCAAGACAAAATTTTGAATTAAAATATGTATTTAATTATGAGCCTTATACGATAATAAATATCTTCGTTTCATTCTAGCAACTATAAAATTAAATTAAGACATCGATCTTTAATTGAATTGAATATTATCCTGTATCGACTAAAACACAGCCCAACAGAAAAAAGAATGCAGTGCAATGGTAATTAAAATAAGTTGTATCAAGCTTGTCTAATCACCTGCTTACTCTTATTAGCGCTTGAAGAACACTTGCTGAGCTTCGAAAACACTTTACTTTAAAGTGTACTGTATGTACAAAATATTGTGCAAAGGGGATATATAATCAACCAGAAAACAATACAGCTTTGAAATGAAAACTGGCAGTTGCAATAAAAATAGGTATAGTGTTATGTCGCGACAGGGTGGTCTAGGTCAACAAACGTCCGAATTTTCACGAAAAAATCCGAAAGCGAACAGCTCGATTGGTGTCAGATTATAGAATGTACTGATCCATAGAATGCAGGTTTAAAGAGTACTTGCAGTAGCATCTTTGTTGTATAAACCAGGGATTCAAGCTCTTATGTGCCTAAGAGCACATTCCAGAATACTGATCAAAACATTCAAATTTAAGCATATAATTAGCAATAAATATAATATGGCACGTAGGAGAATACCTATTGAACAGGGATTCTCCTTTGTAGATGGTACCTTAAAGGACATATGGTATAGTAGAACAGGGAGACATTAAAAATATTTTAATGAGAGTATATTTGATTTTAAAATTTTTAGCAAACTATGGGGACAAAATGTCAAATCGTCTGTCACCACACCATCAAATTGGGGCAATTCTTGTCAAACCGGACTGCTTGGTAATCCAGATTAATACAGGGTGTTTTGAAACTCATGGGCAAAAATTTAAGAGGTGATAGAAAACACTTAAACAATTAATTTTCTCTGTACAATGCAGAGGCGGAGAGCAAGCGGTGAACCGTTAGATGGCACTGCAATGGAAAGCACAAAGCGCTAGATTTCTTATACATCGTCATTTATACCATAGATTTCTAGATGCACAGTAACGTATAGTAATCAGGAAATGGCCACGCCTCCTAAAATCTGTGGCAGAAATGACGATGTGTAAGAAAACTCACGCTTTGTGCTTTCGATTACAGCGTCATCTAACGATTCACCGCTTGCTCTCCGCCTGTGCATTGTACAGAGAAAATTAATTGTTTAGGTGTTTTCTATCACCTTTTAAATTTTTGAACATGAGTTTCAAAACACTTTGTATATACGTTTCTTCAACTCAATCAATTATATTTCTTTTTCAGTTTACCTAATGAGCACAGATCTCATTTCATTTGCTTGAGTCGAATTTTTATTTTACTTAATTCACTGTTTATAACATGTTTCCAAGGTAATTTAAAAGAAAATCCCAAATGGCTCATAGTTACAATTTTTACTGTGCAATGTAAAACAAGAATAGGTCAAATTATGAACTTAGGAATGCTTAAATTTTTTTGAAAATTTTGATAAAAAAATTTACTCTAGGTGATATGAGAACTTAATTTAAATTTACCATTTTTCCATGTCAGATTTCCGAGATTCCGATTTTATTTATTCTTTTACTTTTTTCTGGAAGTTCACGTCTCCAGCATATCTACCCATTTTTCAATTCTTTTTTTTAAAACCGCTATAAAGCTTTCTTAAAAACTATAAAATCAAGAATTTTATGCATTATATTCAGATAACCAAATTTGTTTTTATGTTTTCTTCTACACGTTGTTAAACTGGACTTGTCAGTATGTACACTGGAGTCTAAAAATTAAGCATGATTCGTAAAAAGTGAAAATAGGCGAGTAAATATTGATGAGTTTGTTCCAAATAACTTGTTAATAGAGAATCATCTGTTGAGCGTGAAACCTTATCTTTATGAACATATCTTCATGGCAAACTTTGCTCCCGTCGGAAAGTAGATAAACCGGTTCACTCAGCACATGCGTTCAGACAGTTTTTGTGCATGAAAGAATGAACATTGTTAACGCTTAAACAAAAAACAAACAAACAAACAAAATGATGCCTTAAAGACGACAACTGCCCATGTTTGTAAGAGGAAGAATCGTTGGAAATCTTGAGTACTAACCGAAGTGTCTTGAGTTTGGAATGTTCATCTGTGTGCGATCTCAAAACTGTGGTAGAGGTTTCAAAGGGTGGGAAATGTTAAATAACGACCAGTACCAGGTCGGGCTGAGTTATAACTATTCGCTACGACCTATATTTGGTAATAGATGCGTGACGTCAGAGGGACAGAGTTCAGCGATCACAACAACACATGATTACGAGTTTCCAGGCAAATTGATTACAGTAGACTCAGTTATGTTTGTCATTGTGCCAGATGCACCAGCAGTTTGTATTCCTCTCACAACTATGTATAAACGCGCTAGTATAAACTGGAGTTCGGAACATCAGTACTGAAATTCGAGACAGTGGGCTAACATGGTGGCCCAGTGATGAATATTACTTACTATACACTGAACACTGATTCTCATCGGCTAACATTATTGCAAAAACGTGAAACTCATTTTCGTCCAAGAAACATGATGAAAATATATCATTTTTCCGAAAAGGAGAGTCATGGAGTGAGCAGGAATTATACTGGACGGCGAAACAGACCATATTTTTGAGACTGGGTCTGAAATCGTTAAAAGATCCAGAGATTAAGTACTTCAGCCTTATGTTAGATGATACTGTGCGGGCCTGATTGACAATTTCTTTGAAATGGGGAAATATCCAAAGCATGCCGTGATCTTCTTATTCGCCTGATCTGAGTTTTATCGTCAAGAGCGGAATATACTCAGGAGCAACTTGTAGGCCGTCCGCACCCTCGAAACTCTCTTCCAGAACCTAAGAGCTCTGGGTGACGTTTAGAACTCTTTGAGCAGATAAGTCATTCACAATGTCATAGCAAGTATGAAAAATCGTTGTGTAAGGTGCCTTATGATCATATGCGACCACATTACTTATTAAACAGCAGCATCACCTTATTTTTCACTAAAATAGGAATTCTTCTTATGCCATATTTTCTTTCAAACTGTTTCTTTGGATAATAAAAGTGATTATTATCGTTCATTTGTGTTTTTATTTATTTTATAACTGTTTTACACTCGCATATAATGTTTCTCGCCATTCCGATTTAAATTTCCTTCATTATTCCCATAATTATCAATAATGCTTAATTTTTGGTCACCATTTATGTAAATGTTCACGTGTCTCTAAATGTAACAATTTAATGGTGGAATCATTGAGCTATTTTCTAAACAAATTATTTTAACGGTTTATTATTTAAATAAGTGTAAGAGGTGTCAATGCTTATAAAATTATGGCCAAAAGATTTCTGAAAAATGTAAGTTAAGGTAAATTAATGTAAGGTGAAAAAAATAGGATTAAGACGAGAAAATCTTAAAGATTATGTTATTTGTTAATAAATAAGAAACATTTATTTATTAAAACTATAGTTGATAAAACATTCATATTAACGTTAAAAATTTATACTACAATCTCATTGGAAACTAACTCTTAAATGATAAAATTTTCTTTTGAAATATTTTGATTTCAGGAACGTAATATTTTTTTAATTCATTTTCTTATGTTTTAATTTTAATTGAGAGTTCCTTATAAAAATTCCATTGAAAAAGATAAGTTAATTCCTTTTAAAAATTTTACTCTTTCTTCGACAGTAGGATATGTTTTTTTAGGAAATATAACTAGA
Organism: Nephila pilipes; assembly: GCA_019974015.1. Lineage (NCBI taxonomy): Eukaryota > Metazoa > Arthropoda > Arachnida > Araneae > Nephilidae > Nephila > Nephila pilipes. Next base: position 600,950 of record BMAW01004055.1, read on the forward strand.
ATACTCAATAATTTGAAGATTTGTGCGTTTCTGTGGCAAAGTTTTAGCATTAACTTCGTTATTTGTTACTCTTTTTAATTTAATATGCAATATTATCAAATATTACTTTCAATAAATTTGCTTCATCTAACCCCTTTTTATAGTCAGCAATACTTGAATTCCCCCTCTTCCAGTCATACAGAAGAGTCCTTTTTAGTGTAAAAATTTAGCCAACACTGTGAAAAGTAAAAGCGAATCAAGAGAGCACCATTTTTGTGCAGATTTTTCTAAGCTTTCATTCTGTGTTTTAAGAACTCTGAATAAGATCTACATATTCTTATACTTGTATGTTATGAGGTGCGAGAAAAACCTATTTTATCTGTTGATATTGATGAATTTTAGTTTAAAACCATACTCGTTTATTTTGGCAAATCAGATCTTATCAATATTTCCATTTTCCTTAATTTTTTTTCCGATTCCAACGTCGCACGAAAACAACACAATGTTATATTGAGAATGGTTCTCAATTTTCTATTCATGGTCAAGACGAGGATTCCTTAATTGGTATTTAACCCCCTGACCTTTCATACCCAGACATGTCAGGGATTCGATATCCATTTTGATTTAACTGAAATATTTCAATGATTCCACACGAAGTTCATTATTGTAATGACGATCGAATGTCACTTGTCACGTAATTCACAACCATAGCGACAGAATTATTGAGGTTTGTTATTTATAAGTACACTGCAATACATTTTGTTATTGATGTTTGCTTAAAACGCCAATTTTCAATACGATGCAATATATTTTGTCATAACTGTACAATGTCTTATTTCGAATTATTTACTTTATTGATAAAACTTTATAAAATGATTGAAATATGCATACGTTTCATCGAAGAGAAGCTTCATCAAGAATTGATTAAAGCGAAATCGCTAAACTTTTTCATATCGATTATGTCACATTCATGATTGATTGCTCTGAGTTTTAAGTCAAACAGATCTAAAGTGCACCTGAACAAATTCAGGAAAACTTTTCTGATTTGTAAATCAAACAGATATCGGTATTTTCAAAGATATGGCTATATTGATTTTAGCATTTTGAAAAATATTTATAGCAAAGTAGTTTAAATTCTAAAGAAGTGGAAACCTGAAAATATAATTTAATGAGCGTAATCTTATAGTATTTACTATCAGTTAATAAAGCTAATTTCTGAATTTGAGTTTTACATTAGCCATATAAACACCTTATCAGGTTTTTAAAAGACACAGTTTTAAATTTTATACGTCAAAATGACTGAGTATTGAAATGAAATAATAAAACGCACCATTTATTTCAAAGAATAATGAACTTTTTTTTGCAATGTGGGTCCTGCATTCCAAATACAAGTTACGTTTTACATTGAGTTTAATAAATATGAAAGCAAATTATTTTTTAGGCCATGGTAAATATTAAAACCACCTTAAAAATGTGCATTTATATGTCTGTAATGACAAACATTTAGTTTCTGCTTATGTAATTTTTTTAAAAACTCTGTTCGTATTTTTTTTTTTGTTAAAAACACTTCGTTATATAAAATACAGTGCTCATCGTATGTTGCAAAAAATATCGAATTCAAAGCATACATACTCATTTAACCAGGAGGTTCAATTTTTAGAAAAGTATTTAACGGATGCAATATATGCTCGGATTGATACCTGCATTTTTTTTTTTTTTTTGACGGAGCTGATCTTCACGCCAATTTCGATTTGAATATTATCGGAAAAATCCTGCATATGATATATCCTGCATATGAAAAACATAAACCACAACAAAAAAAACCCGCCAAACTTAGCAAAAAATTCACTTTCTTTGTGTCCATGTGTATACAACATGTGAGGCAAAGCATTACTTATTTCAAACATTACTATAACATACTGTAAAATTTTTTAATTTATACTTAATCATAAAGATTTTACTAAAGGCTCTTAAAAAGGAAAGACACTAAGGTTTTCCGCATTTAAATGCATTCGCTTCTTTAGATGAGAAGAAAAGACATAGTATCATCTAAACTAGAGGTGGCAAGACAACTAAAACCAAGACAACTAAAACTATTGATCTCGTCTCGTGATCATGATGTCTAACATTGTCTTGTTGTACTTTTGTCAGGCAGTGCAGTTATCTGGGAAGATATATTCAGTAGGATATGAATAAAATCTTACGAATTTTGATAAAAGTTCACGGAAACTTTATTGTTTTTTAGGTTATCAAATTTTTCAATATGTCTTCGCAGGCCCATTTTAGGACTCCATCGTGATACACAGTGGCATGCCAGTCCAAACGATTATTCATTCAGATAAAAATAGCTCAGAATTTTTTATTTGACAATTTATAGAGTTTTTACATGAAATTCTGCATAACTAATTGAATAATTTAAAGTTTCAAAATAGTCGATTAAAATGAAATATTTGTTAATTTTTTAAACTATTTTTAAGAAATAATTTAGGCTAAAATGATATTTTTACATATAAATTAGAACCTGCGTAATGAGTATTTAAAATTTGTGCTGATTACCTCATTACAGCTTTTAATTGGTTGAATAAAAAATTGATTAATTTAGTTTTTAGAACATGCAATTTAGGTAATTATATCTTTTGTTGAGAGAAAATTAAGTTGTTTATATTAAAGCGTTTTAAAGACTTTTAAGTAAGTATGTAAAAATATAAATGTAATTTTTCAAAATAAGATAGAAAACGTTTTTTTTTTTTTTTTTATTTCTTCAGGAAAGTCGATATGCAGTAAAAAAGTCTTTTCATAAATGGAAGAGCACAAAACACAATGCTATTAATATTTCCGTGTGTAATCATTCATCCTTCAGTAAGGCATTTTGTGTCAAAATTTGTCACCATGTGGAAATGTATTAGTATTTGACATGGTATCAAATTTCAAGGAAAAAATAAGTGGCAATAAGTAATATTAGTGCTCTAAACACGAAAGGAAAGCCTTTCATACTATTATCTGCTTAAGCCTAATCTGTAATGATAACACGGATGTATCTACAGACAAATCAAATGTTTTTCTTTTTTCGGTTTGTTTAAATAAATGACGCCATCCAGAGAATTATATATGATGTGATGAATAGTTTAAAAATAAAACCGAATGAAAAGGTTTTCTTAAGTCTGATTTATGACTTATAGAATTCTTAAGCCTTAATCAGTTTTCAAAATCTATGGACTTTCAAACTACGTGGTTGATGCAATGATACCAATATATTTATTCAGTTTTCGGGTCGTTATGAATAACTTTTAGTAATTACTGTTGTTTGCACTCTAAATTGGCAAGCTAATTAAGAACATTTTTTTTGAAAATTGGAAATTAGTGTTGAAGTTAGCACTCATTAAACTGATGAATTTATTTTTTGGTATAATAAACTATCATCTTTGGAATTTTTTGACAATAATAGAGATTAATTGGACTATAAATAACTTTGTTGTCTTATTTTTTATATAAGAATTTAGTAATTGATATTTTGCTGATAACACGAAAGAATAAATAAATGTTGTTGATAGATCGGAAATCATTTTTGTATTTCTCACTTGCTTTTAATAATATTTACTGCTTCCTTAACAATTTTTTTTGCAGTTGAAAATTTTAGCCAAGTTATGTAAAATTGCAAATTTTTGAAATTCTTCGAGTAATTATTTCGTGATCTGAATACATTTGACTAGTAGTTATATATAAATTTATAAAAAATTATTACTGAATTTTTTTCTTACCTCAAAAATTTCAAGGGAGTTAAATTTTGTAATTTTGTGAAAAGTCTAAATTAATGATAAAATTTTAGGTAACATTAAATTGTTTTTAATAAAAATAATTTCAGTAATAAAATAACTACTAATTATCACTAAATATATTTAGCCACCAAAGATACTAACTTAAAAAAAATAACAATTAAATTATTGAATTAAACATTAGAATTAAATCAAACGATAAAATATTGAAGTGGACAATAATATTCTTTTCCGGAAATAAAATAAAAGCAAACGATGCACTATAATAGCTGCGGTAAAACGAAAATAAAAAAAATCTTTTAGTATTAATCTATTCAATACTAATACTTCAATGTGATGCGATTATACTTCAAACTAAAACTTAAGTGAATCGATTGGAAGAGAGCAAATGAGATAAAACAAGTCCCGTGCATTTAACACTTTATTTTGAAAAGCGGTCGGGGACAACATTTTGTGATTGCTCGAAAACGAAAGAAACTTAGATATCTAAAAAAATATTTTAAAAATATACAATCAGACAAAGGTCTTGTTTCTGTCGAGTAATTACGAAAACATATCTTTTGACGCTGTGAGAAACATGAAATCTGAGATCGCTTCGGAGCCACGCGCTCCCCAATCGAATCGATTTCCTTTACCTAAATGGTTTTGTTTCCTTAATTGATGATGAATTAATATTTGTTCACCTGAGTAATCTCGCTCTTCGTTCATGTATTTTTCCAAAGGTTAAAAGCTTATTGATGTGTTCCGGAAACCGCATCCATTCCAGACGACTGTATAATAAACAAAACATTAAAAATAAGTACTTGGGTTTTTGCCCTTTTAACACAGTTCTGCCATTAAGTTCGTGTTTCATTCTTTATTCAACATAAAGTACACGAAATGTAACGTAATTATACAGTGGAAAAACTCTACCAAAAATTTTTTAATGGGAAATAATACATTAACGATGATTTATTTATTACATATTACGTTTTTATTACCAAAATTTGACAAAATTAAATTATGAGAAACATATATATGGTTAGTAAAAATAATCTAATCTAATTTACAAAATTTTATTATAATCGTGGTTCTTTTTTTTTTTTTTTTTTATCTAAATCACATTTCTAAGCCCATGCAGTATTTAAATTTCGCTAACACTGATCAATTACGAAAAAAACTTTAGCAATGGTGGACGAAGTATTACAATATAATTAATAATTAATGAAATTATGCTTATTAAATTAACTCATTGATAATTTTTAATGTATTAAATTTTTTTGTATGTAGAATTTGTTTTGTAATATTTAACGTAATTAAAGAGGAAATTTGTGCGGATTCTTTTTTTTTCGAATAAACGGCTAAATCTTTCTCTATTTTTAAAATAATTGAATCGTTTGATATTTATTAATACTTCATCTGCGCATCTTCACGGACATTACTTACTCTACTCTAAATTATTCTTTAATTTTCAGAATAAAATTTAATAATAATGGGAAAAGATAACATATGCTGCTACTAATGGATAACTTAATGTTACAGATTCAGTAAACATTGTGCAATATTTCGTTTCTGATTAAATTTTTAAAATGAAATCTGAAAAAAAAAAAAAAAAAAAAACCCAGAATATATATAACTTAGCTTGATATTTTAGAAAGTGTAATATGTTTTATGACAGCTTGGATTCAGTAGCTCCCTTCTCTTTTTCTTTTTTCGCCTGAACCAATTTCGTCATCAAGTCATTTTTTCGTATTGCCTGTCTGTCGCAATTTTTCGTGGTTTTAGTTAGAAGAAACATCTTCTATTTTACATGTTTAGAATAAAATACTAATGAAAATAAAATAATATTACTTCTACCGTTTTCGGGCTCACTCTTGGGAAGTCGAAGGCCTGCGAGCCAGTTCTTTTTTGTGTGTACGTCTCTATATACTAGTAATTTTAAAACATATAAAGTGTACAAAAACTTATTAATTGAAACTAGGAAAAATATAAACAAAAAAATATTAGCAATAAAGCAGAACAATCAGTAAAAACAAAAAACATTAACTTAAAAAAATAAATATTACTTTTAAAGTTACACAAAATTAACACAGTAGATCGAGTTCTTTAATTTACCAGTACAGAGTTTCGATGGATAGTATTACATATTTCTTATGGATGCAGATACCATCAAAACAATTCACTGGTAAATTTAAAAAAAAACTTGGCTATTGTGGTGTAGTGGTAAATATTTAGAAGTATCCATTTTATTTTTTTTAAAAATCTTTAATTAAATTTTTTTTACAAAGCACGCATACACTCATATAACATTAAAAATAATCTTACAAATTAAAACTGTGGCCAGCCATAGCCGAACCAACTGACTGTGGGAGAGAAGCAAAGTATCAGCATCCGCTGTTAGCAGGAATTCATGACGTCATTGGAATATAGATTAACAAGCATTTAAAAAAATTAAAGGAAAATGAAAAATAAGAAGTATAAGAACTCTTTGACATTTCAACTCCTTTCTTGCACTTTTTACGATAGTAAAAAGCATTTCTGTAAAAACTTACATTTCTTAAAGAATTAACATTATATATAAATCACATAAAGTAAACATAAATTAATACAACTTGTTGACGTAGACAAGAGGAAAAAATCCACAAAATTGTTATGTTAAATACATCATTTTAATATAAATTTTTTTTTAAGTAGTCTACTTATGATATCAGCATTTTGGTGCTGCATTCTTTTTTTATGAATGACTTCACAGTTTCAAGCTGCATGGCTAATGACCATTTCATCAGTCTAGGGCTTACTGAGTTTTTCTTAAGTCATACTAAAATATTATGGTCAGTTTGAATATAAAATTTATACTGTCTATCCAAGTAGCATCGCAATTTCTTGACAACATAAATGGGAGCAACCAATTCCTTTTCAGTAACACTGTATTTACGTTCAGAGGATATAAATTTTTTGCTCAAATACAGCACTGGATGTTCTTGCCCTTTTCACATTTTTGAAACAAGATGTCTATTTTTATTCCTGCATTAGATGCATCGTATTATAAGATGAAAGGAGCATTAAATTTAGGAGCATATAGCACAGGGTTATCGGTGAGATGTCTTTTAAGTTCTTCAAACGCCAACCCACACTGATCTCTCCAAAAAGTTCTTTTGTCATCCTTTTAATAATTTAGTTAACGGGGCAGTTAAAATTGAAAATTATGGTGTATATTTTCGATGATATACTGGTAATCCCAAACATGTTCGAACGTCAGTCTTTGTGAACTGAAACTCCTTGATAATTTGGATCTTAATTCCGTCAGGAGATTTCTTCCCTTGACCAATACAATGTCCAAGATGTCATTTGGCAAATTTACATTTGTTTACCTTAAGGTGAAATCAAGCTTTGTCAATCCTATCCATCACATAATCAAGATGCTTCAGGTGTTCAGTCTAGTCGAGAGAGTAGATTGCCACATCATCAAGATAAAGCTCTGCAAATTCTTCACATAATCTCAACAGTTCAGCCATCATTTTATTGAAGTAAAAGGGGGCGATCTTCAGTCTAAATGGCATTCTAAGTAGTCGAAAGGATCCAAAACTAGTAACAAATGTTGCATACCTTTGTGCTCCTTTGGTTAGGAATATCAGCCAATAACTCTTAGGCAGATCTAGCACATTGATATACTTTGTTGTAGCACCTGCTTCAATCCGTTCCTCGATATTAGGTACAGGGAAATATTGGGTTTTATTAACTTCGTTCAACTTCCTATGGTCAATGTACGGTTCTGGTTCCTTTCTAGATGCTTCGACTAAGATCATCGGCAAAAAAAAAAAAAAAAAAAAAAAAAAAAAAATTCACCGGCATCAATGGTTTTTATTTGAAACATTTTGTCAATATCTGTCTGTTTAGCAGACATTCCTTATGGTTTCGCACAAATAATCTTCTTCCTTGTAAGTTCAACGTCAAATTCGACAATGCTTGTAAGTCCAGGAACATTTGAGAAGCAACTATAATATTTACACTAAATGTTAATTAACCCATTTACTGGTTCTTCATTTAATCTGGATTCAACTTCTTTAATCTACAGAACCTCTTAAAAGTTAAAAATATTTAGATCATTATCAACTGTATGACATTCTTCCTCTAACTCTGAAGTTTCTTCATTGGGAATCTTATTTTTTTTCTCCAGAAATAAGTACATAAAAATATTCACATTCAATCAAAACACAAATACAAGCAATCATAACTTTCTTTCTAAATTCAAATTTGAAGCGAAATTGGATACAATTATTATTACTTTAAGTCTGATTTCTTTGAGAATTGCTATTAAATTAAGAAAGCATACACACATTCAATAAAAATATCAAAAATGAAATTTGCATTTTTGAAAACAAAAACGAAAGTGATTTTTTTTTTAATAACACAACTTTAATTCTTCTCTAACACACACATAATAAGAAATACAATAAATTCTCAGAATATTACTATAATTTTTATAAAAATACAAAATAACTCTCCAAATCTGTCTACTATATAAAAAGGAAACTATCCTATATTTTCGTAAAAAGAGTTATAACATATTTCTGAACTCTGCAATCCTTTATTAGAATACAATATCAAGATCCGCCATGTAGCTGGGGCTGATGCATGTTAAATCTGTCGGGGCCCAAAGTCCTCCCGCTGGCGAGGTGTGGAAGTTAGAAGAGAGGGTTGCCCGCTCAGGTGTCGTCCTCGTCACTTGACCTAGGTACACAATTACGAGATCCGTTGGCAATAGACCTCATGTTGCTTCTAGTACAACGTTAATAAATATTAAACTAAACTGAAATACAATAACAACACAAAATTGTTTGTTCATAAATTACCAGGTTAACAATCAAACAAAGCTGTACTGTTACTTTAAACATTTTCTTTGTAAATAATAAAATCACTTAAAATCAGTATTTTCGCTATTAAGTTACCACGATAGAAACGGAACCATAGAATTTACATCAATCCTAAATTTTCTCAAAATAGTAACAGTACTTGGACGATATAATTGAATTCAATATCAAGGTAATATAAACAAATTCACACAAAATATAATTCAAAATATCGACAATACTTTTCAAAACAGTTGTTTATCTATCACAGGAAGTTAATTTTTCGTGAGAAAACACTTATCTGTTTGCAGATTCCGAAGACAAGACGTCCACAACAGTAACAACTTGGACTACAGGAGCCACGATGTTCCTTCCGACAAAGTATCCTAATTAAGTTAAGTGGGCGTACTCCAATGTTAACCTCAATGCCAGACTCTATTACCAAATTAAACACAGTGCTGGACACACTACTTCAAAACTATTTTCAAGAGTGCAGAGTACAGTTTCTTCAAAATTATATATACCAAGTGTTCAGAGGACTTTCCCCTCAACATGGAGCGAATCCCAGAGTTTGCCTCCAATGTTATCATTGTGTGGCATACTGGTAAATATTCAGAGGTATCCATTTCATTTTTTAAGGATCTTTGATTAACATATTTTTAAAGGGAGCGCTCATATTCACATCACCACTGCAGTGGCCGATCGTCGCCGAACAAACTGATTGCGAGCGAGAATCAACGCATGAATATCCACTGTTAGCACGAAGTCGTGACGTCATTTTAATATATATTAATATATATATACATTCTAAAAAATAAAGAAAAATAAAAAGCAAGAAGTGTAAGAACTATGACCTTACACCAAGCATTTGCAATTTAACAAAACAAATAATAAAAGAATTTCAAAAATTATTCCATACAAAATGTTTCAAAGAACATTTTAGATCAAATTAAAAAAAAAAATTAATTATTTAGTTAAACATTGATTTAAAACCTAGAATAAAACAACGGAATAGAAATTTTATTGATTGATTGGCTAGAAAAATATTTAGAAAATACTATATTTCGAAAAAGTGATCGGGAGGCTATTGTGTCGTTATGACAAAGCTCCTCGGATGGCCAAATACTCTAAGGTTCTATTGAACAGGATACCGACCACATTTGGAGCCTTATAATTTTCTCTTCTGCGTTCTGGATATTTTCTGCATATCCTCTAGGAATGGACCTGAGTGTTTTTAACGGTATTGAGATACACTTCAATACTGATAAAAAAAATTATATCAAAGCTATTCCATGCATACGGAATTTTCTCAGCTTGTTTTCATTTAACAAATTAATTTTTAGTTTACAGTATATTGACTTAAAATATGTTCATGATTCATCAGCCATAGTCTCGCTCTATTTTTATATTCGAAATTTCAAATTAATGATTCCTTTTTTTGCTTATTTATTGCAAATTAAATTATTTGACTCGTTTTTTGAGGTACATGCCTTTAGTTAGACACGTAGTTTACAAACCTTAATTCATCTTAATTATAATTCAAATAACAAAATTAAATTGTTTTCAAATGTAATACTTTTTAAATTATAATTGCATAAATCAAATTCCATTATGTTTTCATTATTTTTGATTATATTATCCGAAATCGTATCTAATTATGAGAAAAATATCCATAAAGCCTGCATACTCTAACTTAAATTACGCACGTAGAGTATTCACGTCATTTTTTCCTATGTATTCCGTCTCTCTCTGACATGAGGTAGTATTTACTGTTCAAATCTGTCTGGCTGTGGTTTTACGTTCTATAAAAATCTCTTTTGTGATAGTAACTCCCTCACCAAATCGATTTTAGCCAATTACTTTCTAAATAGATCTGAAAACAGAAGGGACAATTTCAATTTCCTCCATTCACTTGTTATAAAAAGGTTTTCATTTATTTAGTAAGACGTTTTCATCTTTTTATTATAGAAGATTTATGATGTATTCACTTAGTATTTTTTATTCAGAAATAACGTTGAAGGGCAACAATGTTTTGAAAAATGTAATAGCTTTAAGATTTGCAAGCCATTACTTTTCATCAGTTTTTAGTCTATTTCAGTAAATACTGTATCTGAAACTTCACCCCAGAGATGAATATTTTATACTTTATTATTCTTTGAATGTTCTGAAGATTTTTTCATTATTTATTTTTTAAAAATGTTTCTTTAAGAGTTCGTAAAAGGAATTCGTTACTAATTGTTTCAGTTATTTGTGGGTTTTTTTTCATCTTGTAAAGATAGGTAAATAATCGAAAAATAATATCGAATTCTTTGAAAGTAATCTCTTTAAATTACATCAATAACATAGCAAAAATTCTTTTCAAAGTTTTAAATTATTTTGATGAAGTTCGTTTTTAAAAGGAACTATTTAAAAATCAACTGTTTAATAAATTATAATACAAAATAAATTACATTAATAATTGCATAAGGATTTACATAACATTTTATTATAATAATAAATTACGTAATAAATAAATCAATTAATAAAATTATAAGAAAAAGAGAATGATAAAATAAAAGAATAAATATTTGTGATTGTGGATGATGAATTAGAACTTCTTGTTCTTTTAAAATGTGAAGGCAAATATAAAAGTCTGAGTCATAGAAATTAAGAAAAGTTTGCGTTCAAAATGTAGCTTGTTTATATTATGAATAAAATTGTAATGATACAAATGAAAATAAAAAATTTTATAATAAGAAAATTCTAGGAAGGAATTCAATCCCCATATATATTCCTTAAATCATTTTAAAGAGTGCGAATGGGGAGAGTAAGGGTGAATATGTATGTTTGTTAAAATATGGATATCTCTTTCGATGATGTTCGGGGACGCCTCTTTAAAGACTTTTTAATTGTTATTATATTATATGAATATATTCAGTGGGTTTAATATATGTGTTCATTAGCTTTCGCTTCGAGTTGCCGTGCATTCTAAAAGCTATTGAATTCAGAAAGAAAGCGCCATTCGTTAACCATAAAGCTCTTTAATTTCTTCACGGATTACACAAACATGTAAGTTCATTAAATGCACATATTCCAATAAAAAAGCAACAATTCTTTTTTGAACTACGCGTGTTTACACGCTTGTGCGATCCTCGTTTATTGTAAACTTTGTAGTTCGTGATATACATATCGAGTCAGATTCGAGTCCCGATTCCACCAAAGAAATTTTACATCATTCTAGAACAGGCACCGGCAACCTATGGCATGCGTGTTAGATTTGGCAAGCGGTACAATTCTCAGTAGCACTCTACACCACTCTAAAAATTATTATGATTAAAATATTTTGATCGAAGTATTATGATAAAAATATTGATGCGTAGAATGAATACCAAATAAAGACTACGGAATAAAATCTCAACTCAAGAATGAACTTTATTATCCAAGAACGGAAATTAGTATTAATTACTTGAACAGAAACAATAAAAAGACTAGAATTAAAGATTAATATAAGTTGAGATATTTGAAGTTAATAGGATGCAAAGCAGGACCACTGGATGATGAAAATCTATTTCCAGTCTATACTGATGTTGATTTCTTGCTGGTGCCTAGGCCGCTTGCGGCCTTCAAGCCCGTATCTTGCAGCTGTGAGGAATAATGGCTGCGTGTGGAAGATTTATCATGCTGTGTACTTAGTGAAAAGTCTATTTGAGTTGAAGCAATACAAGGAAAATTAAATTATGGGCCTTGAGTTTTGCTGAAATTTTCGTTAAATGGAAGGTAAGGTAATAAACAAGCTGCCAGAAAAGGGGAACAAATTAATTAAAAAAAAACTATTGTAGAAGATTGAAAGCCTTATTGGGGAGAGATGATTTATCCTAATCATTATTTGGATTTAGTATTGCTTCAATCAAGGGGTATTTCTTTTCAGTTAGTATTTTTGCAGATTGAATTTGTGGTAGTCTTTTGATAAATCCTGGTATGTTATTAAAAATACTGGCAATAATTCTTACAATATCAACCGAGGTGGCAAGATCTAATCCGCGAAATTTTCTTGATTGTTTTCAGCGTTACTTTTTGTTGTAATTTTGATTTTTATTACTATTAAGGTTTAAATGATTTCTTTGTGTGGGGAGGGATTAGTCCCGGTTGGGATCCGAGCCTCAATCCATGCTGAGGTCTCTGATTGCAGAATATTAATATGTTGCTCAGCTGGAATTTTTGCTTTGACTGCAGGGGAAAATGAGATGTTTTCTCTGACTAGATTTCTTTTAGAGTTTATGACGTTTTGTTTGGAGCCTTTTGGTGGTTTTGGATATTTGAGGCATCCACCCCATGAGGCCGTGTGCCCATGAGCTCCACAGTTTATACAGAAGGGGTTGTCAATACGTTCTTTTATATTACAGTTTTTTGTAAGGTGCGTGTGACCACATTTTAGAGAACGCGGTGCCATGTGGCAGTTATATGAGTTGTAATGAAAAAAGTTACACGAGTAGCACTAGGTTACTCCATTACCATGATAAGTTTTGATTCTAACAGTCATAAAGTATAGTCTGTCTTCATTGAAATTTTTTTCTTCACCTTTGTTTCTTGGAAGAGTAACTAAAAAGACCGGTAGTGGAAGTTTGGATCGACTATTTGTAAGCTGTACAACTTTTCCTGGGTTTGAAACCATTTCAAAAAGTTCCTTCCCAATGTCCTCTGGTTTCGTATCTCTTGGTAGGACCTTCACAACAATTTTTGGAGGTTTCTCCAATTTCGGTTTAACGATGTAATATTGGAATGTTTGCTCTACCAAGTATTTGACAGTTGCCCTGTATTCGTCATCTGTGTTGAGGTACAGTTTGATAAATTCTCCTGAAAGTCTAGTTCTAAGCTGAGGAAAAGGCTTTGTGATAGCTTTCAGTTGATCTCTGTAGTGATCATTAGCATAATGATAGGATAAGGGAGGTTCTTTTAGGGATATTTTCAATATTTGAATTTTTATTAGTAGCATCAGGTACCTCTTGTTTATCGATATTTAGGGCTTTAAATTTATTAGAAGTATTAATAATAATGTAACTACTACTATTTTTAGTTAAGGGGTTTTTTCGTTTAATAATTTTTGTTTGTTTGAGGGAGTCGTGAATCCTTCGTTATCCTGATCAGTATCTTTTCTCTTATTTGAATTAGGTTTAATTTGGAGGAACTGCATTAGGCAGCTTAGTTTAGTACAAGGAGGAAGAGATTTAAGCTTACCTTCCCTTTCTGTTCTGTAGTTACTGTATTGGATGTATCGTTCGCAGAATTCTGTACAGAATGGGTCGTCCGGGATGAAGTTTGTGTCTGTTTCCCAGTTCTTGAAAGCATGCCGAGATCCCTTGTGAGGTTAGAATATTTCTAAATCACGTTTTCAAGATTTTGTTGAATTTCGCAGTTTTCTTGAGACTTATCCGTAGTGATGGGCATGTCTGGTTTCGAACCATTTTTTATCGCCTTGTTTCATGTTTCGTGCTAATTGCATATTCTAGGTCTGATCTAAATTCTTATGCAGGTCGTTGTTCAAAAGGATAAATGAAAAAGTAAAATATAGCCCCTCTAACTTCTATTTCCAATTTACAGCTTTGCAAGAGGTATATATACACGAAGAAGAGGATGCACTTCGCTTCAGTTCAAGCTTCCCTGCACAAGCTGTCTAGAATAAATATGGCTCGCAGATGGACTTCTTCTGCCAACAATGGCAACATGCAGACATCGTTAATAGGATGCTGCGAGTGAATGAGTATAGGCTTATGGCCCAAGGGCTGTTATGGCTCTTGTGCCATTAACAGGAAACGAGTAACGCTGCAATATTTTGAGCCCACAAAAAATTATTTAGTAACTGAACATTCAGAATCATGTGTCAAATTGAAATTCACAAATTATTCCCCTAATATTGAGGCAGAGCAGTGCAGGGGCAATATTCACATTAAAATTTTAATTTTTTTATGTAACAAAATTGAAGGAATTCTTAAATTTTATATTGCTTCTTTTTTTATTTTAATAAATATGTTTAAAAGATACATAACACACGTGTAATTTTTATACATGTTGAAGGAATAGTTATATTTTATCTTGTTTATTTTTATGGTAATAAACATCTTTAAATGATGAATAATTAATATACATATAATAATACTCTCTATATATACTTTTATATTCTTGACCTCTATTTTTCTCACTGCATGCAACATTGCGGGAAACCAATTGTTTAAAATATTTCTCACTGTAGTGTACCCTGAATCATATTGATAGATATGTTTGGCACACCAAAAATTCAAGGTCGCCGATTCCTGTTCTAAATTTTTGTCACAAACGAGACTATAGATGACCTACCTCGAAATTTTGAGCTACGAGAAAGCGACAAGGATTTCGACTTGGATTTGTTAATTGGTTAAATTCAAACGGGAGACCTTGAAGGCGTAGACATCTACATAGCTATCCGTCATAATGATCGTTATCCGGCGCCTCCATCAAACTATCCCATAGAATGCACAGGTAAATTAAATAAAGAGTACAAGATAATCTCAAGCCGATATTTTTATTCAGAAAACTAATTCAGAACTTTCAATTTGATAGAAATAATAAAGGTATTATTTTACTATAAACTAACATAATTAATTAGAAATAGCAGTACTAAGACTCAAGACGTAACAACAGGAAAATTAAAACTTATCCCAATTTTACTGCACAGAAAGCTGTATATATAGAAAAAACTAGAGGAGGCACTTCGCTTCCATTCATTCTTCTTTGCATAAGTTTTTGAGAATAAAAGCGAACCCGCAAGTGAATTTCATCTCTCAACCATGACAATCGTAGTATAAATGAATGCAACAAGCGGATCAAAGTTCAATAGGATGTAGCTCTGCTGTGACCACAGAGGAGAAAGCGAGAGAGAAAACGTAGATCTGTGGCGAAAGAGCTAAATCCGACTCTTGTACCATTATGAGAAAATAAGTTTCGCTTCAGTATATACAGGGGCATAATCAGATTTTTTTCAAGTGGGAAGGGTGAAGTGATTGTGGTTATTAATGTCTCACTGAGAAGCAGTACAAGAGTTATTGGTAATAGACCTCGTAATTTTGAACTTCGGTCAAATGACGAGAATGACACCTGAGCTGGCACCTACCTCTCTAAGTTTCCACACCTCTCCAACAGAACTTGGGACTTCGACAGATTTAACGTGCATTAGCCCCACTACACAGCGTGTTTTTAGTGGCTTCAGGACTCGAAACCACGGTTCGATGAAAACCATCGGCCGCCAGTCCGTAACCACCAGGATACTGTGGCCTTATGGGGGGGGAGGTGTTCTCTCCCTTTATCTCGTATTTTAAAAATAATTTCATTATTTATTTTCAAGGTGAAAAGAACGTTTATACAGAGCACGTGATTTCGAACATTAATATTTTCTGAAAAAAGAAATCATTATAAAAAAGTTTCAGTAGACAGTAATCCTCAACGGGTTAGCGATTTGCTCATTATCCATCGGTAAAACTGCATTAATATTAATAATTTTTCATCAGAGCATTTAGCAGAACACGACTTTCATATTTCTCGATAATTGCAATCGAAATATTTTTGAGAGATTTCCCCAGAGTTGTGATCAATTATTCTTATATTAAACTCCAAGGGGAATTTCCCGTCATTTATCTAAATTAATCGTGAATAAAAATTTTAAATAGAATAAAAAAATTTTGAAGTCTAATGTACACGAGAATCGATATCATCCATTTTCAGTTGAAAAAATTTCGATGAATTTATAAAAGGAATATCCAAACTTAACTTTAATTTTTGATAATATTAAGTTAGAAAATTTCAAAACAGGCAAGCCAAAAAAAAAAAAAAAAAAAAAAAAAAGTTTCAATTTACAAACCACATTTTCCCCATTTCATTTTGATGTTTCATCTTTAATTATAAGTTTTGCTGCATAAGCTTTAGTTTATATGCGTACAAATACTCATTCATATCAGGTTCCCATTAAGTTCGAAAAAAGAAAAAAAAAAAAAAAACTTGTTTATATGTCTTTCTACATACATTAAATTTTATAAGCTTAGAAACCTAAAAGAAGAGCTTAAGAAAGGAAATATCATTAGTACTCTGGTCAGATAAGCTTTTTCGAGTTGTATGATTACCTCAGTTTTTTTTTGTGAAGATAAAATAATCCTAATTGTGTGTTTCATCTTTTATAATGATGGAACTGCATTTATCATTCATGAGTGATAATGCAGTATCTGAATTTAGTTATCCAGATGGGTTCACTAATGAAACTGCTGAATTGAAAATTTAAGGCCCAATATCTGTATAAATACCAAGCTCATTATCGCTAATGAGAATCTACAATCAACTGAATCGTTATCATTGAATTTTCTTTATGCAGTGTGTTTACGTAAACTTCCTTCTTTTTCTGTATAATTAAGATTTATTTTTCCATGCTTGAATCTTTGCGGTAGGTTTATTTTCCTTTTTTTTTTCCTTTGAAAATTAAAATATATTGTTCATACTCGTATCTTTTTTTTTAAACGTTTTTCTGAATTTCACTTGGTGTGTGTGAGTGTGTGTGTGTCATCAAATTTTCGATCGTTAATTTAACCAACTTCCCATCAAGCTAGAGCTTTTAAATTTTGGGAATCGTTCGTACTCGCCTAACAATGCAATATTTAGACATTTGCGACAAGTTTTAACTAATATTTCAATAATTTTAATAAGTTAAAATATTCTTTCCTCTCGGTGCTTTTAGGATTGAGATAAAAATTTCTTTCCCCCTCTGGGAACACAGGGCACTCCCCAAACGCCACATGAGGTATCGTAAAACTCACAAAGGGAAGATAGTAAGGGTTGCTAACTTTCAGTCAGTAATCATTCACAAGAAAGAAAGATTCTAATATTTGACGCCGTGTCTTATCACAATAATTTTTTCTGAATTCTGGTTCCCATTTTTTTTAATAGAATGACTTGCAAACTTTCAAATGCATGTTTTGATTCTATGAGTATTATGATTTTTTTAATGCGCTTACAAATGTCTCTTTTTAAGTGAATTTTAAAGTTAAAAATAACTAACAGTTTCAACTAATATTTCAATAATTTTCTTTAATAAACTTTGCCACCATATAAAAAGGTTGGTTTTTATATTATAATTTAAAATAACTAACGCATAGCTAATGTATCGATCTCTGTACAGTATAAGACTACCCTTTCCTTCTAATTTTATCATTATTTTTTCTGAGAATATTTTTTAATTCAATTTGAAATAAAATGGAACCTAAAAGGAACATTCACTTTTTAACACCCAGCATTGTGATTGCAATTCCACCGAATGTGTCAACACCACATCCGTTGTATGATGTAATATAGTCTTTAATAAGACAATCATGATTTTGCACAGTTACACGGAACAAACACTGCCAGATTAAAATGCTGATAAATAACTAATGAACAATTTTTAAGTTCGTAAGTGTCGGGAGAAAAACTGAAATTTTCATGGTAACGTAAGTTTATTTCGGGAACAAAATTAGCCTTCAAATATAATTTGTTTATTTGTTACTGTAGCGTTTAACAAATATGTATAACTGAAAATTGTAAAATTCAGTTTGTAATCAAACGTTTATTATATAGCATATTACATTAGTAAGACTGCAACAGAACTCTTGGATTGCAGAGCAAACATATGTTCTCTACAATAAGACGAAAATATTTAGTTGAATATTAATTTACTTTTTAGTAGACAATTTTATTAACCATATTTATTAGTCTTATGTCAATATATACATATATATATAATTCTTTGATTTCGAGTTTCGCTGAAAAATGTCTATGATTTATTCAAGATTTGAAATTATGGGAAGATAAGATTAATATATTCTAATTAGCGTTCCTTTTTTCATTGATCAACATCTAAGTTGTTTTTTATTTCATTATCTATGAAATTTTATTTTGAAAGCCTATTAAGATATTTTATTATAAAAAGAATGTAAATCAACCATTTTCTGACTTTTAAAATAGACTTCTAATAATGGATAGTTTTAAAAAATTGTGCTATTCTTGTTCGTTTGTATTTAAAAGATATTATCTCCAATAGCTTTACAAATTGGTATGTCGTAGACACTGACCTTTCTTACTATTATTGCCTTAACGATGGAATATTCATCATTGGGACTAGAAACCATTTGGCTTCAAAGTTATGGCATTTATTTTACAACGGATGATGAAAACTCTTGTGTTCTCAAAAATATTTCTCGGAATCATTAATAACGAAATTCTTAAAAATTAAAAGCTTCATTGGTGATTAGCTTATTTGAGAAGTCAATCCGTCAGATTCTACGACAAATTGAGCGGTAATAAAATGTACTATTTTTTTAACGTAAATTCTTATTCCATATGCTTGCAATAATTTTGTAAGTATTTTTCTGTCGGTAATTATTGATTTTTGATTTCTAAAAATTTTTATAATCTTGATCAGGATTCTTAAATACTTGAAAAGTTTTGATGATTGAATCATTTATAAAATTGAATTTATCGAAATCTTTTTAAGTGTTGTGATCTATAAATGTATCAAATTGTTCAGGAAAGACTCTGATGTTATTCGATGAGTATTTTTACAATAATTTAATAGTATATTTTTATATAATTTCTTATATCAAAACCCCTTATCTCTTGGAAAGCAAACATTAAAATAGTGTTACTTTCCCTCTTTTTTCATTCAGAACTGAATGAAATTTAAATGTGAATGTATAATTGAGATCAAAGGCAAATTTAGTTTTGGAAACAGTTCTCGTAACTTTTTTAATGTAAACATTCCTTATGAATGTTTATGGATTGTAAGACATAACTAATATGAATAGAGTATTGAATATAATATGTAAACAGAAACTCAAAAAAGGGAAAATTTTCAGAAGAGAAACGGAAATTCTGTTTTTAGTTCCAAAATGGCAGGGAACTTATTCACAATAGTGAATGTAAGGTGCCGGAAAGTGGAGGTTTGTTTCAGTTTAATATTCTGTTCGCTATTTACAGTTTTAGAAAACATAATATGAATATTTTAATTACAGTAATCTCTCTCTGTGTGTAAAGGTTTTAAAGGATGATATGCTTCTGTATAAATATTAACACAGCAGGTGAAACGCTCTCATTAATCTTGCTATAAATATGCTATTCTTAGAAAACTGAGTGCATCACACCCATCTTATTACGCAATAAAAATAGTATAATTCATCAAACTATAAACGTATACTATCTTTACAAATATTCTGGATTAGACGTAACATAAGCACTGTCTTCGAAAAGTTTGATCTTTATTGAATATTTTAATAGGACTAATACCATTAGAGGCTATTACTTCAAAAGCGTTTCCAATTACACATTAAATTATTAATAAACTTACTTTGTATTATTATTAATGCTTTCCCTGGTAAAACGGGTTTTGTTGACTTTACTTTCACTTAAAATATATATGAAAAAAAAATCATTTTACTAATCTTCTTCTTAAATTTAAATAATATATAGAGATAATTTTAAACATTTTAAATATTCTAAGTATTGAGTTTGGTTTGACATTTCCCCTTCTAAACTAATTTTATGGATCTCTAATAAACCATTTAATAAGTTTTTTTTTATAATTTCTCTGACCGTTGAAACTCTGTAATTATGAGAAAAATAATATTGGAAAATATTAATGAGAATCGCATTTCCACTGAAATGTATTATTTGCACAAAATAATACAAATATATATATAATAAGTCACAAAAATAACATAAAAAGAAGTTCATCTCTTATATTTATATTTGCCTTAAATATTAACTACTACTCTATGATAGTGATAAAAAAAACCCGCACAACCTCCGGGAGTTTCTATTGATGGTATCATTACAATAACTTTTGCAGTTGACCGATTACAATATAAATTTTTAATAATCTATCAACTACATCTACAACGGTTATCTAAAAATGCTAGTAAGTTATTCGAACAGAAAGAGAGAAAAATATTTTTCAAAATACAAAATGTCAATTTTTTGACGCAATCTTTTCAAAAGAATGTTATTTTAAAACAAAATATTTGGTTGGCTTACTTATTCTTAGAATTAATTCATCCAAAACAATATAAATACATTTTTAAAAATTTCTCTGGATTCTGTTAAAATAAAAAATGAAGGAAATTTATTGACAAATTTCCTTCAAACAAACATTCCAAATAATGAGACGCTTGGATAATCAACTACTAATAATTAAATTCCAAGAATATTCATATGTTCTCTGAATAACTTATATTTTAAATTATTTAATACTTTTGCTTGAATTTCCTTTAATCATATAAGTAACAAATGAAAGGATTTGAATACATTCATATTTTAATTTTTGTGATTAAAAAATATAAATGTATTCAAATCCTTTCATGAGGCAAGTTCCACTCGAAAACTTACTTCACGAAATAAGATTCTATTTTTATTCTCCTAACTTTCCGACGAACAAAAACTTAAAATCCTCTTGTATAAAAGTTTTCTTAAAGGCGAAAATAATTTTTAATATAGTGGTTCAGGTTTTCCGCTCGAGCTATTTTGATTTTACAGAGGAATAATAAAGGAAAAAAATTCGTATAATTGATAACCGTACGCAATAAAAATGCAATTAAGATGTAAATATGGGCCTCTATTTCATAATTGCAAGAGATAACGATGAAAACAAAACGTAATTTTTTTTTTCTCTTTCACTTTATCGAAAACAAATTTCGATTATAAATATATATATAAAAAAAAGCTTTTACCAAAGGCAGTATTTTTTTTAAGTCGATATATTTCGTAAATATGAACTTTAGTCATGATTACTACTAAAATAGCACATAATTTTGGAAAGTTATAGGAGATGTTCAAATCTTCCGTTTTACCAAGTGTCCTTGACTCCTCTTCCAATTTCAAAACTTAAGGATATACTAATTAGTCATCCAAGGGACTATTATTTTAGATGCGACGTTTTGGCGTACCATATCACTTTACAATTTTTACATTTGGCTTAAAATATATTCAGTGTAACAATTTATTTGTTGCTTTACTTTTAATTACATTTAGCTTAAAAATATTCAGTGTAACAATTTATTTGTTGCTTTACTTTTAATTACGTGAAGCTTATATAATATTCAATTTAATAATTTATATATATCTTTGCTTCAATTTTAATTACATTTAGCTAAAGTATATTCACTTAAATAACTTTTCGTTTGATTTAATTTTAACTACATGTAGCTTATATTATTGTCCGTTTCAATATTTCATCGTTTACTTTTTATTCTAAAATTTAATCGAGTAATTAATTTTAAAAAGTTAGCACTTTGGGTGGCGAAATCTGTTCTTTGCAAAAGTTTACTTAGAACTTTTTTTAGTTTTACTAATTTTTTTTTTAGTAAAAATATCATAAAACTGAATTTCGTAAGTTATTTTATTATGTAATACCCTTCACCCATTTTATATTGTAATGTAGTTAAAGAAAATACAAACTAATATGCAGTTCTTAAAGGATATTAATTTGCAATTTGTAGTAGCATAATCTACAGTATTGTAAATAAGTTTAATTTTGTTGTGTTTTCATGAACTTTTGAAGATTTTTCCGTGGTATGAAGTTGTAAGCTGGTTAACTGAATGTTATTGAAAATTATATCACTGTTATTACAAGTGTTGCTTTTTATCTGTTTGTGTTGCTGACCTGTAGAAGTGCTGCATGTGCGCTTGCTTTATCGCTAAGCTGTGCAAGCTTTTCTACCTGCGTATCGTCTTTTCCTTAATATTGGGAATAAAGCATCCCTTGTCATTATTCTGCATATTGGACTACGTTCATCGTACACCCACACGAGAAGACAATTTTTGTAACACTGGTGTCAAAAATAGGGTATTAGAATGAATGTCATGATTCACTTTTAAGAAAAAGCTATGGAGGACCAATTAAAAGCCCTAATGGACATGGTGAAAGATTTGAAAGTGAAGATGAAATTCTGCAGGAGTAATTTCTTTTTCATATCTGTTAATGAAAGTTGCATTGACATAAATGAAAAAGAAATATAGCAATAGAGGAAAAGCCTGAGAAGAGAGCTCCAAGGTTAAGAAAGAATAGCTGAAGTAGGAAAATATGTTCAAAAGAAGATCGACGGAATATAGGGGACGAAATTTAAATGAAGATCGAAGGAGTAGAGTATCCTAAGAGAACTGGCTGTTCAAAGTCGTCAATCATAGAGCTTATTTAATGATTCTTTAGAAATGAGCCATTAAAGGAAAAATAGTTGGGCTGAGTGTTTTGAGAATCATCAATACGTGGAACCTGTTGAAGTGCTTTGAATGTTGCTGAGATGGACAAGAATAGCATTCATGATATTGTATCGGTTGGAGATTCTACTCTAGCCCTCAGAGTCCAAAAGATGCTAAGTGACTTCTTTACGGGAAAAAAGCTATGTTTTTCTATTACTCCAGATGAAGTAGTTGCACCTGGTTCTGCAGTTTACGCTCCTGTGTTAACTGGAAGCTGATGAAGAAATCAACAATGTACTTTTTATTGCTCCAAACTCACTTGAAAATGGAACTACTGGTGGAGTCAAATCTGGGATTATTCAAGAAATTTTGAATTCCTTGTGGGATATTCAAGGTGTTTACCTAATGCTATTGATGTCCAAGAGTATGAGGAAACCGGATGAGTTCCAGTTGAGATGAATTTAGATTGAAAGCTGTGATTGTCCTATCATGTCCGTTTTAGACAAAGGAGTGATGACACCAAGTGGATACAGGAGTGATTTAGAGACAAGTTCGGGAAGCATATTTGCGCTTTACAGAGAGCGAATTAAACTGGCCAGCGAAAGAATGGATAGGAAACGACAGAGAGGTTTGAGTCCGAGGCTGCAACAGAACTGGGAGGTACTTTATACTGTTATCAAGAAACGAAAATATATCTTCAGAGTTCAGAGGTCACCTAACGCTTAATCAAAAGTCCTTCACATTGATCGGTTAGCTCCATACCAAGCAATTACTTCTAGTTGCATGTAATGAGTCTGCCGGAACGTCAATCTTTGTAGAGGGGAGCATTATTTTGTACCTTGTAACGTATCTCTTATAACGGAAAAGAGACATTTATAGAGATTTCGTCAGATTTCAAAGAAAGCTTAAGCAATGTCTCCACCCTCAACCTTGCCAACGAATGTGGTGACCATTTCGGTAATTTGTAGAAAAATTGAAGAATTTGGCGACAATATGATGGTTCTCAAAAGTGCTGGAATCTTCTCAATATCTCGATTAGGAAAGAAATTATGGAATTTTCCTGAATATTACCTGTGACGTCTCAACTGGCCGGAACAGTTAAAAATACGGATATATAAGAAGTCTGAATGAATCTATCGGTAGCACGGTCTAGTGAATCAGTTGATAAGTATCTGTCGGGAAATCTATTGGGACTACCAGAAGCAGTCGGAGTCTTCCTTGAAAGAGCAGAGTATTACTTGGGTAATTTGGCAATGTGTGAACTAGTACGCTAGTTAGCTGAACGGTATTGATATTGATATTACTATTATTTCAAGTGCTGTTCGTGTTCCTACTGTGTCACTGATCTATGCTAGTCTCACTACCAGTGTTTCGTCATTTTATGAAGATTGTGAATAAAGTGTTATTTTCCATTATCCTCCTTATTGTATTGATTTTATTGTACACCCACTCGAGTGAATTTTTATGACAGTATATTTTCTTTAAAATATTATGAATATAAATACTCAAAGTAACTTATTCCTTTTTTCAACGACATATTGCATTTCAAATGATTTTTTGCATTATTTATGTTGATTTTTAAGAGTTAAGAATCATTTTTAAAGTTTGCTGTACATACACAATGTTTTTTTTTTGAGCAAATTCTGTGGAAATATAATAGTCCTGTAAAATTGGAGCTGGTTGTCATTCTATTACCGAATGACCTTAATTTTCCTTTTTAAAGTGAAGTAAAATTATATATATATTTTTAACATATTATTCTCTTTCGATTAATGTTTATTTTGAAAGGACTGATAAAATAATCTAGACATCTTCGTTCATCATGGGAAGATATTTAGATTAGTAAGAGTAATTGGATTTTAAATAACGTAATAATTTACTGGAGGCCTTTGAATAATCAAAATTCAATTTATTTTATTAAAAAATTGTCAGATAAACACAGTTTGGAAACTTATATGAAAATATGTTGAATTATTAGCTATTATATCTTAATCAGATAATGGACTCTTGCCATAATCTATACAATCAGTTTATCATTTGTGACATCATGTTATGATTTATCACGTAATGATGTGACAGGGGTCAAAAGGTTTACTTGCTGAAACGAAATAATAGCTTAATATATAAATTCCATAGAAGACGTATTTCATTCACTCTTTGACACGAGTTTCTTACCGAATACCTTCCTCAATAGTTATTTCTCTGGTCAGGAATTTGATAAAGCGTCATATTTCAATCCAACACACTACACACTTTGCAAAACAACCAGGAATTCCAAAATACAGAAATATAGTTATTAAATAATTTACGTATAATGTTTTGCTCATTTTATTTTAGGTCATTCGTTAAAGTTTTAATTACATTTTTTTGCTCTTAATAATTTTCAGCACAATTAGAATGAAAGTTTTAGAGTCAAGGAAATGTAATTCAGTGTTATTTTTGTCAGTAATTTGTATCCAAAAATAGCACAAATATTTAAATTGTTTCAATGATAAGGTGAACGTATAATTTAACTTACAATTAATTCACAAAATGTTTACATATGAAATTATTTTTAGATTATTGTGAATTACATCTAGAGTCACGTTTCTCTCTTTATTCCTTCAGGTCTTAATTATAAGGCCATTTTTTTTATCAATTTTTAGGTCATTGCTAATCAGTCCTTGGTAATTATGAAACTGTTATAAGACATAATTTCGCAACATTATGCATTCAAAATCCGTCTATTAACATCTTAAATTGTTTTATACATATAACTATGTTTGCCCTTAGAATAATCTCAGCTCATTAAAGTTTTTAAACGTATTAAATTATTTCGTATTAAAATCAGTATTAGTATAATAATGATGAATATTACGAACTGCACATGTAATAAACACCTTCAATTAATTGAAGAAATCTAGTCAAAGATTAATACAAAAACAAAAGAAATTAAGGACAATTTAAAAAAAAAATTTAAGCAGTATTTAAGCATTTGAAAAAATTGATATTAAATGGGTTCTTTTTTATTTCTTATTATAAGAGAGCTGAAATAATCCAACTTAAAAAATTTATATTAAGATACTTATGTTAGTATTTAATATTTCAATTCCAATTTTTTTTTTTCATCTACTTGAATTTTTGATTGAAAGATTCCGGAACAACATATCGTCATGGTTTTTTTTTGAAATCTTAGTAATAACTAAATGTAATTTACGATCAAAATCAGATCATTTGAAGTTTAAGTGACCAGAAAAAAAAATTCGAATTACATATGTTTTCCTAAAGATAACAAGTAAATTTCTTAAATTGTTCAATCCACGATCAAAAATGTATAGGGTTTGTTCATTAAACATCGTCATAAAAAGAAATTTATTGAAGATATGTGTAAAGTTGTGACGAAATAGTGTTATTAAGAGTTTTTGACCCAATTTCTCGATAAAGACCGATCAAAAATGTTTAACCAATTAATTAAATCATTAAATAATCATATATCAAAATAAATTGATTATACGGGGAGCTGTTTTCTCTATTATGCTTAAATGAATATTTTAATAAAGCTATCTTCTTATCTTGCTGATGCTAAACAGTATATTTCTTATAAGTGGATCTGATTCGAACGGACTTCTAATAACAAGATCCGATTCAAGTAGTAATCTGCTTACAATTGCTCTTGCCTCTATAACATTCCTATGACTTCCCTGACATCTCAA
Source organism: Nephila pilipes (assembly GCA_019974015.1). Lineage (NCBI taxonomy): Eukaryota > Metazoa > Arthropoda > Arachnida > Araneae > Nephilidae > Nephila > Nephila pilipes. The sequence continues at coordinate 627,440 of BMAW01004055.1, forward strand.
TATCCTCTATCTCCTCTTCATTAGACCTTTTTATATAGTAACCCTATTTTATTTATATTGAGGTTCTTTCCCAAGGCGAGGAACTTGTAACAAACATTGTAATAAAGAAATACCTGTAATTGGAGGGAAAATGCACATGAGAACTCGTTACGCAATGCATTAATAATTCTCAAAATTTAATTCTCTTGCATAAATACTCCGCTAAAAGCCTTTTTCCCAGCCTTTATTCGTACCTTGAAAGTCGTCAACGGCAAGGCTGTTTAGGCACTCGTTGATGGTGCTTGAACCGCATCAGTTGCCTCGAAGGTTATTTTTGATCCGAGGGAATAAAAAAGTCGATGAGACACAGATCTATGCAGTAGAGATGTTGAGGCAGTGTTGCCTATGCTGTGTTTAGCCAGTACATTCTTCACAATAAGTAACGTGTCACTGTGTGAATTGTTGTGATGGACCATTCAGATATTGACGATTTCCATTCAAATTCCCTTCGAATTGAGCAAACCTCAATTTTCAAACTTTCGATCCTTTCTGCATAAAATTTACCTTTTACTAATTGCCCCACAAACATAAACTCCTTGAGGATCACACCTTTCGCATCAAAGAAAAAAAAGTGATCATCGATTTTCTCTTAATTTACTGCTTACAGGTCTTTTTTAGTCGCTGAGAGACGTTTATGTGTCACTCGCCACTTTGCCTTTAGATTGTACAGGAAAATCTGCGTTTCATCACGGTTATTACTTTACCTAAAAGATTTAGATCTGTTTCCGAAAGTTCGAACAGTTCACTACAAGTCGTCTCATGGTAATTTTTCCTGAATAGAAAAAATTTCCGACATAAACAATCATTCACTAACTCACTCGTCACAAACTTTGCGTATACCTTTCTCATTTGCAAATTATTGGTAACAATTAAATGTATGGTAGATTTCGTTAAATTTAGATTCTCAGCTATCACACTAATACTTAATTGGAGTCCTAGTTTGAAAAGTCTCAGATTTTAGGCACTTGTTCAGCGGTTTAGATCGATGTCGGACGTCCAGCGTATTGATCGTCTTAGACGTCCTCTCTATCATCTTTGTATTTTTTGTAACACTCAAAAACACGCGTTCTAATCATTGATTCGGCTTCTTAAGCCTCTCAGATCATAACAAAAGTATCCGTAGCAAATTTGTTTAGTTTAATTCCAAATTTGGTGACACATTGATGCTCGATGTTTCGATGCATTTTCACTCTCAACATAAGCACTAAACACAATCACCGTGAACGAAATCTACACACTCAAATAGATAGGAAGCATCTGGATAGATTCTCAAAACATATGTCTTATCTCCAATCACTCATCCTACCCATGGAGACTGCCCCCTTTCTTTCCCATCATGTAGGAAAAAATTAATCTGAGACTTATTGGGCAATCCGTGTAACTTATAAGCTTTGCTTAGCAAAATACACGTATTTTACATTGTATGCATTTATATCTTTCAATAAAATTAGCACATGAGTAAATATTTAAATATCTTAAACGTATCATTAATTTTAAATATTATCTTTGAATGGTGTAATTGCAAATAATTCCAACCTATCAAGTGACGAAAAATTATAATCTTCTACATAAGACTGGCATTTAAAATAAATTCGAAGTTCATGCGTATGAATTATAGGTTCTGTTGCCCAATTTGAATCTTTTTATTGATTCCTTGTTCCGTTTCGTCCTCACATACTCCATCCTCATGGCCCGAAAAATTCGAATAATCCATAATTTTTCATTATTATTTTAATGCAGAATTCTAAAGACTAAGCAAAAAGTCTGAATTATTCATTTTTTTTTTTCATTATTTCAACGTAGAATTTTCGGGATCGGGCAAAACTTTCAGACTATCTAAAATTTCAGATTAGGACAGTTCGAATTATAAATGTTTAATTGTATATTTGAAAAATATTGGAGTGAATTTGTTTGAGTCACCTTTGACCGCTTATTTCACGGTTAATTTAAAAAAAAAACATATATTATCTATTAATTTTCAAAAATATGACAGTAAAAAAATTCTTTTAAAGTTCTCATTGGACTGACGAAAACTGCACGCACAAAATTAAGTATTTTTTTAACCAATCGCCTAATGAATAATTGTTTTTGTATTTTGTAATCATAAATCTAATAAAAGACTGCAAATAGAGTCAAAAATTTTCAGAATTTCAAGGCAGTTGTGAAGTTACCACTTTTGTCACGACATCTTTTAACTTTTTTTCATAATTTGGCTTCCTTCTCGGCATACATTAGAGCGCTAAATTATTTTGTATTTTCAGAATCATTTAGCCATTACTTTGATTAGCCATTACCTTGCATTTTTATTTAAATTTTCCATTATCATTACCAGACTTTCTATCGTTGCTAATTAATATGATATAAAGCTAAGACATTTCAATTTAACTAGTGGTTTTTTTTTAGAAGTGAGAAAATATTATTTTGACTAAACTATATTTTTATTAATACAATGACTCTAATTTACTAATAATTGTTTTAACCTAATTATATATGTTATTAAAAGATCTAATTTTCCCTGCAACACTATATTAAAATTAGTAAAAAATATTCAATAAAACTACTTCAAACACAAGAAATTGATTACTTATTAGTTAATCAGGAGAAACCCAACTCATCTTGTCATGGTTGAATAATGGTAATAAAAGAAAAGCTGATTCAGAGGAAACTATCTCGGAATTAATAAATAGTTTTCCGATAAAACAATAGTTTTTGAGGAGATAAGTGTCACTTCTCATTCTTTAAATGGAATGCATGATTTCTTTTTAATAGGTTTTTCAGAATTATTAATTCGAAAGTTTTATTTAATATTTAAATGCAGCATAATGATCTAAAAGCAATGTATTCTGAGCCAGTTAATAGAATAAACTAAATTTTAATTTTTTTCAAAAGTTAGAACAAAACAAAAACAGGTTATTTCTATTGGTAGTTCAACAACAACAACAACAACAACAACAAAGCTGTTTCAGTTTATAATTTTTTCTTCTAAATGAGTCACGCAGTATTGCGTTGCTACGCAGGAAATTAGAACAGATAAATTACAATTTATAAATTCATTATTACACACATAACCTATTAAAAATAAAATCCAATTTAGTCAGTTATCCATTTTTCGAAGTGTTTACTTAAAAGATTTGTTTTTGACACAATCACGAAAATTCTTTCGAAATGCTAGCTATCTTTTTTTAAGCATCTGCTTAAAAAATTATTCCGCTATCAAGTGTAAGAGCTGAGTGCAGTTTATATAATAGAGAGATTATATTATTAGTGTTTTATTTAAGGCGATATATTTCAAGAAAATTGAAATTTAAATATCTTGTTTAATCTAATTTAATATCTAATTTAAATTTAAATATCTAATTAATATCTTGTTTAAACAGCTTTTTTTGCTAACGCAATATTTCCATTTCTATTCTTTTATTTATTCACTACACAAAACATCCTGTTTCGCGAATATCCTCTCAAAATTTTTAGCATATTAACAACAGCTTCCACTAATGATACAGGAGATTCTTCAGCAAATAACGCCTTCGTAGATCAATGCAAGAAAAATCAATATTTAAACACGAACTTAACATTATCGAAAAGTTGACGGTCAGGCAAACAAGTTCTTCACCGAACTACCTACACAAAAAAAGAGGTCGGCGATCAAAGAAACAAATTAATTCCACGCGTGGACAAATCATTTAGGTCAAAAGTCGAATCTGAAATCGAACAACCTATTTTCCTACGATTTGGCACCTCCAAACCAGTAATTATATTCGGAAGAGGCCGTTTACCTAAATTAAGATGTTTTCTCGCCTTCGTGAAAACCGTATAAGGGACTTTCAATCTTGAAATCCGTGAGCCTAAGGTCAAGTGTACGAGTGTTTTAGAAAGACTCGAAAAGTGCTCTTTAATTAAAAATGATGTTTGATTACCTCTCAAGTTTAATATGACAGCATTCATTTGCGTTGTAGCCTTTTGAGGAAAATGAACGGATTTTCACTAAAAAAAATAAAACAGGAATATAGAATATTTAATCGGGAAAGAGGGGGAAAATGTAAGAGATTCGCGCTTGTGAAATTTTATTTATTTTTTGTTGTGGCTGCTAAGTGCTTTTTTAAATAATTTTTTTAAAGTGAAGAGAAAAAGTTTTCTGGAGTATATTTACTTTCTTATCATAAATTTCAAGTGTGAAAAATATTTTTTTTGACCTTATTTGTTATTAGAATTTTATGTTTAAATTATAGACTTTTACCATTACTATGAAAAATCTGTTCTGTGTGTTAGAAACATAAAAACATATAAGAAGGAATTTTAGATGGATTCGGAGGAAAAAATACAATTTGGAAACTTCTCCTCGAAAAACAGAGAGAGAAATATATATATGATGCATACAACTCTGAATTCTCTTTGGCTATTAAAAAAAACGATATACAAATTATCTTTATTTAATGTTCCTAGAGATCAACCAGTTATCACAGAAACACATAAAAGTGATAGCTTTGTTGCTGAGAACTAAGTTTCGAGTTCATTTATGAAAGATTTCTAGATTTGAAATTTCTTCACAGATTTATCATTGGAGGCATTATGCAATTTGAAGCAGAAATATCCAAATAATTAATCTTTTCAGGGATAAAAAAGATATTATCGTGCTTTTTAAAGCCCAAATAATTAGATAAAAATTTCGATTAAAAAATAGAAAAGGATTTAACGATTTAATTTTTCTTTTTTAGAACTGCTCTGAATATATTTTCCTTTCGGTATTTTAAAATAGCAATTAAATTTCTTTTTGAGTTAAATGCTTGAAATTTTTATATTATTGAGTATACTTTTATTATCCAAGCTATTTTTAAAGTATTGACCTCGATATATTTAATGTTCATTAGTGACGTAGGAGAAAGTAGAATTGATAGAACAAAAGAAACCCCCTTGCAAAGCAAGTGATAATTTTTCAGTATTACATAAACGTATTGTACATATTAAATAAATATGTTTAATTCACTGTACTAGAAGGCTTTTAAAGATAGTTATTTTTAACTCAATATTTTCAAGGTTAAATTAATAATAACTAAATATAAAATTGGTTTAGGTCAACTGAACTTATTTTTAAAACATATTTTTCTCAAAATTGTATGGTAAATCAAAACGAATTATTAGCGCAGCAATTTTGTTATGATTTACATTTTTAGATTTTAGATTTATATGTCTACAAAAAAAAAAAAAAAAAAAAAAAAAAAAAAAAAAAAAAA